>NTHP01001044.1:9434-28224 GCA_003416845.1 Oplegnathus fasciatus | reverse complement strand
GTCAACATCTTATGGATTTTAAACGATGGCGAGAAGAAGTGAGGGAGCTGAAGGGCTGGAAAGTGACGCTGTGAGTTCAAACAACAGTCATGTTGGTTGTTTACGTTCATTATGATGATGTTCGGTGTTTTCAAACATGAATGAGACATGAGGTGGTTGGACACGGTTAGCGACGACAACGATGCGCTGCGCTCCTCTCCCCAACGCTCTCTCGTGGACTCGTCCTCCAGCAGTAGTCAGGCGGGGCGCGTTCATGTGTTTTGAGGGGAGTGGCTTTGGAGGGAGACCTGAAGGGGGGGCGGTTGTATACTTTTAAAATCTAGCTTACTCTTGCTGGTTTCTTCAACATTACCAACCCTAGCTTTAACATCACTATAAAAATATTAATCAGGCTTTAGTTGCCAGGAGCGGATATTGTAGGAAAACAAATTAACATGTTGTCAATGACTATTTTGCAGAAGTGCTGACATCAGCGCTCCCACCCCCAGAATGTTTTGAAGGGACCTGAACATTCTGTGAATTTTCCATAAATTTCGATATTTTCCACGTTTAATTCATTCTTTTTTTTGTAAATTCATAAATTAATTCAGTTGTGACTCCCAGAGTGCTCTCTACTCTGCCATGAATAAATTATGGGGAGAAAATGGGCCTAAAAGTTGTTAGACTTAAGGACACTGATCCTAAAAAATATGGGTATCCACCTTTTGAAAAACCAAATTATAAAATGTTAACAATTCTTCAGGTCCACATTGAGGATTGGAGAATTGACTGAGTTGGATTTGCATAACATGGCACTAGTGTTCCGGTACATTAGAATGTCCCACACATTGCTTTAACATGGAAATATGGCCATTATGTGTCAAGTTATTTGGCAGTTTCTGTATAAATGTCTGCCTGAACTCGAAAATGGCTCAGAGGACAACAGAGGGTGCACTGGACAACTAAATTCCTTTTGTCTTCTTTGCATTTATTAAAGTTTATTAAAGACAGTTCATTCAGAATTCTCTCAGAAGGATTTTTTCAGGAGGAGTTTTTTCAGGTTGATAACCTTTTTGAAAAAACATGACCAGCACGTTGCTGCATCAAACGCTGAATAAACATTACTAAACTATACAGCAAGCGCGTAGTGCAATCAAGCATCGAAGGCACAAATTGGCTCTCGGTAAATGCACCGTTTTTAGTTTTTAAACATTTCATCAAATGTTAACGTTAATAAAACCTCAGAGGAAACGAACAGATACACTCAAACAAAGGAAATCGTGTACATACCAACAGAGTCCCTGAGGTCTTCTGTACGCTGATGCAAACCCTATTATATGCAGTTTAGTCTGCATTTAGATTCTCTGTCTCGCAGGAATGTGTCTCACAAAGAACATATTTGATGGTTTGAATCAAATTTAACCGAAGTCAGCATTACTTTCACCTGCATGACCCAGAAGCAAGAGTCGGTGCCCCAATTAAATTCCCGTGAACCCTCACCTCACGTGACTTCTAAGCTCAGTGCTGCCCTCTTGTGTGATCACTACCTCATTACATGATTCTTAGGTTACTCAAACTAAATACAATTGGTGACTGACTGTCATTGATATCAATAAACAACAACTTAGGTTTCAAAGGGAAATAGACAAATTAATTCATTCCACTTTTTTTTTTGTTTTACTTTCATCTTAACAATATAATTTTTCATTTGGTTAGTTAGTTTTAACATAGCTGTATTGTTCTTAAGAACATATTCACTCAGCTGCATACTCTCCATCCTTTTATACACAGTAGACTACTGCCTGAACAATAAGAGCAAATGGGTAAATTATTTATAGCTGTGATGAATAGGTATCAAAATGTAATACATGCTGCCTGTTGATTTTCATACATGCATAATTCAGGCTGTGGGGCTGCTGAATGTGGCTTATTGGAGGTAGTGGATGAGTTGTTACAGCGCAGTGTGCTGCTGCTTGCGTAACTGGCCTTGGGTGATGTAAGTGGACTCTGTGGCCTCTGCAGCCTAAGCCTCTTTCTGTGGACATTCTTACTATGGTGAGGATAATTATTTTAAAAGCCTCTCCCTCTCTCCTCATGTGTTCTTTTTTTCTTTTTTTCTCATTCATTCCTCCCATCCTCTCTTTACACCATATTTGCTCTTCAGCACTCTCCTCTTATCCTTATCTCGCTGAATTTCTATCTCAGGTGCTCTACATTTGGCGAACACGGATCATCACTTCCCTCACTTGCATCTCTTCTTAGCTCTTCTTAACAGGGATGGGAGAGAGAGAGACAAGGATGCAGGAATTGTATTTACCAAAAGGGAAATCCTCACTCACTCCAGCATCATTTTCAGAGGGTAGCAATTACTGTTGAACCAATCCCAACTGTCCTATTGATCTTATGCAGCTTGCCTATTTTTTCGCTCCTTCCATTTCCTCTTAACTTCAGGTTGATATCACCAGCTATCATAAACACAGGTCAAATTAAACAAAATATGTATTTGTAGCTTGTATTATAGAAAATGTTTTAAGATCCTAATGTCACTCGTCCACTAGTTATTACAAGTTGTTGCGTCATAGAAAATGGCTCTGATTTGGAAGGAGACACCCAAAACGAAAACAAAGCTGATACAACCTCACACTCTTACAGTAAGGTGCATGTCATTAAAATTAAATGTACTACATAAATACATGTTTTCTTTTTTCTATTCTCTTTAAATATCCAGGACATCATCTCCTGAGAGACCTGCAGAAATCCACCACGGGCATACATGTCATCAACAACGAGGGTGGAGAGACTGGACATTATGATGCCTTTAGCATTTGTGTTGAAGGAGTAATCATTCTGTACAACAGCTGTAGCCCAAGCTCCTAGCAAAGAAGCTAGGAGTCGTCTATGCACTGAACATGGCTTACCCCACAGAGGAAATAGTACTATGAATTCATCATCCATTTGCAAGAGCACTGTGATTATGAAAAAAGGCTTTCCCCCAAAGTCCTTGGACCAAAGAACAAAATCAGTTCTGGCCTGTAAGATTTCTTCAGCCGCTCTTGTGAACCCTGTTAAAATGCATAGTTATTTTGGTTTGGGGTTGATACAGAACATTTCTTATACATGTGAAATGCAGCTCCACAAGATGTTGCAAGCTGAGGATCAAAGTGAGTGCTGGACTGTATTAACAGCGATGTGAATATTTAAAGCTGTAGTAGGGATTTTGTGGAATATTCACTCGAAATTAAAATTGCAACCCTGGACATCCGTGCTTGTATTCGTGAGACATTGGGTATTCTATTTACTCAATGTATTCTTTCAATGTCAGTGTTCGCTGCTATGGTACTGCTATGTTGTTTTCTTGTTAGTAATGGTACCTTTTAGTGTCCCAATATGAAATAAAACAGACTTTTGAAAGAGGGCATTTTGAAATAAAAATTAAAATGATATCCTATTAAACTGTTATGTGTTATATACGTATGTTATTATGAAAATAAGAATGAAATAATAATGAGTTGAGTTTTAACATCCGTATCCAACAATGCTATTTGCACCCAGGCTGGAATAGCCAATGTGACTATTTACACCTGCGTGTCTATTGCATGGCAGAGACAAGCACCCAGGTGTCTGTAGCCAACAATGCTATTTGCACCCAGGCACACTTAGATACTTAAGGCTTTCTAACATGTGGTTAACGTTGTGAAAGGCTCTATATTAACCCAAACCATGATCTTTACCTAAACCTAATCAAGCTGCAACTGAAAACTGAAAATTATGAAAATAATAAGACAACTAAGTCTAAAAACAGTAAATCAAACTATGCCTCCCACAGGATCTGAACCCTGATCACTGGGTGAAAGTCCTGCAATTGAACCATTCTACCACCAAGACTTCCTACCACCATGGACTTTGTCAGTCTTTATACTACGCCACCTGTATTCCTAAAGCTGCACCGCGCCGCCCGCATAACATAACACATATCGTGACAATCACACTACACACACTACACTACAGTGTCAGATCCATTGTGCCTGATACAGACACATACACTGACTGTGGCACAACCACAACAAGTCTCATACATTTGGGTAGAGGTAGTCAAAAAAGGAAATAAATACAAGAGAAAAAACATACAATCAAACACTAGGTGGGTGTCACAAACAGACAGGGTGCCAAAGTATATCTTAAACAGCAATACCCCTATTTTGAGTGCTCTCTATCGTATGCGGCAACAGCAGACTTTGACTTACTACCTCCAGAGGTGGTTCGTATTTGTAGCAGCATGGTTCAATGTCTGCACTTTTAAAGATGAGGGTTCTACCTTTAGACTATTTCAAAATAATAATGCTTTGCTGTAAACTACATAGCTACATGAATGGGTGTCACTTGAGAAGCCATGTTAACAACAGGTTTTCTTAATTACAATGCTACATACCTTTTGTTTGCCTGCCTGGATCAATGAATGACAACCGAAGTTCAAATGCAGGTCAAACAACAGCAGCGCGAGCACAGAAGATGTCTGGAGAGGCGAACCTGTTCAGCCAGCCTACCGCACGCAGTCCGACAACTCGCGGAGCCACCGCGCGAGACTGGATGATGTCATTCCCCGGCTCGCGCTGGGGACACTGCGTCGAGCATAAAGCTAGCTTCGGTGGTGGCATGATTTGGCGTGACATTTGCCGTGGTGGCGTGACAGCGTGAGACAGAGCCTGAAAGCGTGAGTCTCAGATGCGTGAGAGTTGGCAACCCTGGCCCTTCTGCCCTACTCCTTCTCTGCTTTTTTTCTTTTCTCTTATCCTCTGTTACCCCTCTGTCTTTTTGTTGTTTCTCCACACCTCCTCTCCATTTCACCTCTTCTACCTGACGCATCCCCTATTTTTCCATTTCTCTCTTCATCTCTCACATTTTATTCTTCTCTCCTGTCTACTTCTTCTTCCACTTTTCCCCATCTCTCACCCTCCCATCCCATCATGGTATGCTGGAGAAGTATCTGTGTGCTAAATAATGACTAAATACACTGCATAACAGTGCTTTGAAACAGCAGATTAGGTTCTGAATTGAGGTTACTGCGACACAGGAAACTGCCTCATTAGCCCTCCATTGATTCCCTGCTTTTTCTGTTGGCTCCTTAAAATTTTTTCCTGCCATCAACCTTGTTTCTAGCAACAATAGGCAGGAGCTCTGAGCAAGCTATCAAGCTGGTTTTACTGACTAGGTGGCGAACATAGTGGAGCATATCAGCTAATGATGTTGGTCACATGATCGGCTGGACAAGATGGCAGCATAGACCCTGTGTTGCTAATTTTGTTAATTTATTCCACTGAGACAACTTTTTCTTTAATCATTTGGCTAAATTTGGTATCTTGTAAGAAGCTATGGCTGAATTGAGCAAAAATCTTCATCTAATAGTAATAGCTTGAAAATGAGAGGAAAGTCTGACACAGAAACCTTAGCAGAGGCTTTGCTGGAGAAGCAACGTGGTTACCTTGAATCACGCTTCGATCAACTTCAACAGATGGGAAAGGGCACAGAGGGTATTGGCGCCATACGTGTGGAGATGGGCAAGATATGGTGTGATGTTGAGAACAACTCTGAAATGCTAGTCACCCACGAGGCCACACTGGAATCGATGCAGCTAAAGCTAACGGACATGAAGGACGGGAGCAGAAGATGCAACATTTGTATCAATGGCCTAGCAGAAAGACTCGAAGGGTCCAACGCCATCCAATTCCTCACGTGCTTGTTACCTAAGTGGGCATGCATGCTCATCATATCTACAATGACGCATGATTATTTAGGAAAATAGACTACTTTATTTCATAGGGTAAATATTTAAACTCTTAAGGAAAACACTGACATCTCTCTTTGTCATACACACACATAGTACACACACACACAGCCGTATCCTCCGGGGCTAATTTTCCCTGTACTCAGGGGTGTAGTGCTATTTGTTTAAGTACCGGGGAGGACCTATGACGCGCATGCATGCATGCACATTATTTGACTTCATTATCACAAACTTTTACCTTTTTAGCAGTTCCAAAAAATGAAAGGATGTTTTGCTGCCTTTTCATCTTTACTAGTTAACATTAGCTCGCTGTAGACTGGAGGAAAAATCATTTAATTCACCCAAAGGCTACCGGCAACTTTTAAGGTGGATTGTTTTATTGCATGTTACTCAGTGCATGAGTTGAAGTCGTGAATCAATCAACACACCTTAAATTTGCCATTAAGCCGATTTGCTTAAACTTTGTCTCCTCGATAACGTGTCCAAGTGAAATGAGCAGACTCGCGATTCAATCTGCGCTGTGGAATGTCACAGATCGCTCTGTTGCAATTGCATTATTTGTTCGGTGGGTACTAACAACTACAACTACATAGTTAACATTGAGAGTGGCACTGGATGCCGAGCTACAGTATGTGTTGGGTGTGGGCCAAGTGTCCTGTCGGAATAGATTGCCCTGCGTCACTTAGTTTTGTATTGTTTGTCACTGTCAAAACACAATTACAATTTTAGCCTGCTGCGTGTGTTACTCTATTTTTCTTACTACTTGGTAGTACTACTTGGTCCAATTTTATATCCTTTCAGCTCCCACACATGGCCTTATGACTGTTGCCCCAGTGAAAAACCCAAGGTCCAGCCTTCCACAGTCAAGACAAGCCTGAGAAAAGAGTGACTGTATTCCAAGTAGAACAATACACTAGAGGCCTGTGAATTTGGGCAGTGTGCTTTAGAACTGTATAGTGTATAATATAAGACTCTATTGAGCTCTTCTAACCTTATTAAATAACTAACATGGAAAGCATTTTTGAGAATTAAGTAGCATGTAAAAATGAATAAGTGAGATGTCTTTAAGGATGTTTGCAAGCCCTTGAAAAGTCTTAAATAGTCTTAAATGTATTTTTGTTCATAAAATGGTCTAATACATCATGACAGTTGAATATATCATGGTGTATTTATCTGTGGTTACAATGTGTTTGTATCTGGTGAAAGTCCACAATATGTCCTTTTTTTGGACCAAAATAAACATTAGGACAAATGTCAATGTTGTTGTTTTAGATCATTGTAAAAATGTCAAGTAACTAAGAGTACAACTTGCATGTGTTTACTTATGTGGCAAACTGTCTTAAATGTTGTTCTAAGAAGCATTTAAAATGTCTAAAAAGCCTTAAATTGGTTATGAGGAGGTACTTTATATTATACTAGCACTGTCCATTCCTGTTGGACTTGTCTTTGGCTCAGTCATTGTCATAATTAGCGTATGAATTCTTGAGTTATGGCCAAAAATGTGTTTTGTGAGGTCACAGTGACCTTGACCTTTGACTACCAAATTCTAATCAGTTCATCCTTGAGTCCAAGTGGACCTTTGTGCCAAATTTGAAGAAATTCCCTCAAGGCGTTCCTGAGATACCACGTTCACGATGGATGGATGGACGGACAACCCGAAAACGGCTATCGGAGCACAGAGGCATAAAAATTACAATATTTATTTGTGCTGTTTTATGTTTTTCTCCAGTAAGTGCTGTCTTTGTGCTGTCTTTCTTAATGCTAATACCACTAATAATTTGTTTTTGTAACATGGGGCATCCAAAGATGCATTAAATTAGTGCTGGATTTTTGTCATAGGCTATTGAAGATATAGTATATGTACTATAAAATAGATCTGGAGCTGGCTTTTGGGCACAGTTGGAAAATGTGGATCTGTCACTTTAGTATTCCAGCAGGAGCTGCACTTGTTTGGAAAATGTAGTTTAGATTACATATTGTTTTAATCCTGTTTTACTGACAGTGTTAAACATATAAGGATTTTTTAGAGTGGGAATCCATCTTGTTAATTATGCTAACTATATCTAGTGTACTATATCTGTGTCCACTTTAAGGTACTGTACTGTAACCCCTTGGCTCTGGTGCTCACTGGGCTATTGTCCGCCGCGCTATTCCAGGCTACTAGATCTTCTCGTCAGAGGTGTCCACTGAGTCCAGCACTTTTTGCATTCTCCCTTGAACCTCTAGCCCAAATGATCTGTCTTTCTTTTGATGTACAACCTATTTCCATTCATAACTCTCACCACCAGGTGCCATTATATGCCGATGATGTTCTGATTTCCATGGAAAACCCAACACAATCTATACCTACAGACGGGGGACAAATTAAAGGAAAAACCTGAATAAATGAGTGGAGAAACATAACGAATGCAGATGCTTCCACAGTAGCACGAGGGGTCACTAAATGGTTTGATGAGTATGAAAATTATGTGAATCATATGCTATGGCCTTCGCAGTCACCAGATCTCAACCCAATTGAACACCTANACAGCGCTCTCCACCACCATCATCAAAACACCAAATGAGGGAGTATCTTTTGGAACAATGGTGTTCATCCCTCCAGTAGAGTTCAGAGACTTGTAGAATCAATGCCAAGGAGCATTGAAGCTGTTCTGGCCGCATGTGGTGGCCCAACACCTTACTAAGACACTTTATGTTGGTTTTTCCTTTAATTTGTTACCCGTTTGTAGCTTGCTATCCATTTGTGAGGAGTTTGGTTGTCTCTCTGGCTTTAAGATTAATTGGTCCAAATCTACCTTCATACCTCTAAATGAGCCAGCTAAATGCTGCAATTCCCAGTCAATACTGCAGTAGTCCAGCACTTTAAGTACCTTGGGATACACATTTCCCATCTTTAAACCGCATTGTGTCACACAACTACTCAGAAGCATGGAACAGAATTGGCAGATCTGGACAGATGGATTAGCCTTCCCAACTCTCTTCAGGCCCGTATCTCCATAGTCAAAATGAATATTTTACCCAAAATTAATTTTGTCACAGAGAAAATAAAGCTTACCTTTAAGAGGTGTACACAGTGGGCCTTATATTTATTTTTTTTCTCAAAGACAATCAAAATTGGTCTCAGTAGACCAGGCTACCATGCCACCCTTGCCAAAGTGCCGCTCTAGGCAATTTCCTAGTTCGCCCATATGGATGCACTGGCAGTGTTTATCTGGAATACAAAACGCGCACGTTTTAAATTGTCCACTTTACAGAGGGGGAGGGGAGATGGTGGTCTGGCAGTGCCCAATTTGAATTCAAATGCACCTTGGATAGCTCAAGGAACTTTCATGTCTCTACAAGTTGATATACTGAATGTCGTAGTGAAATAAATGGAAACCAATAGCTACCTGGGAGGAAGGAATAACAAACAAAAAAATCATTACAACAAAACCTTGAAAAAATAGTTGTTAGTAATATAAATTATATGTGGTCTATACTAAATGGGCAGCAACATGCAAAACACTGCCATGGTCATTTAGGGCGGCTCTTAAATTACATTTTAAAATGACATTTTCTGAATATAGGATCAGACGTGCTGAAGATCCCCTGAGAGATCCCCTGAGGAAAAGTCAGGGGATCACCAGTGTCATTAGGATTCATTGTATAGCACCATCGTAATCCACAATCCATTATTCCTTTTAGGAGCATCAGGATCTGAAGTGTAACAGTTCATAGAGTACAGTTCAGCATCAGAGACATTTGTCCAAATCAGAGGAATATCAAAAGAACAAGTGTTCACACTGTCAAGTGTTTCAATTCTATCTTAGCTTTCATCATTAGCTACATTTTTTTCTTTTTAAGTTTAACCTTGTTCTACTTGGAGTCTTTCTCCATGTTGAGATTGTGGTTGACATTTTGTTTGCTGAGCCGTCTGTTCAGCAAACAATATAATTGGCTACTATACAGAATACATGATTATAATAATATATGTATTTATACATAGGCCTACTCCCATATAAGCATTTCTACCTGCTTCAAATAAACCCATGAAGGGAAACTCCACATTAAAGTGTGTTTCCAGGTGGTGAAAAAAAGCTGTATGAAGCCTTTTTTTGTCTCCAGAGGGAGCTGTGTGAATTCTGATATATGTCCTCAAGTGATGTCACTCGAGTCAGCGTTGGTTGGGTCTGAAGACTACAAGTTTGAAAAGGAAAAAGAATCTGAGGGTGTGGAGTTAGAAAGAAGTGAGTTTACCAGATCTTTGTGTCCCCCCCCTTATCTCGGCCTGAGGTTAGAGGCCCTAGCCGCTACGAGGAACACACCCCAATCTCTGACCGAACTGTTGGCGGTTGAGTTGTATTGTGGGTAATGTAAGCGCCAGGTTTTGACAAGGAAGAAGAATGTACAATCAAAAGAAATAAGAATAAAAACGATGATATCTCTGGTCCCGCTGCATCGAGTTTGATCCTTTTTTTAACTGTCCATTGTGAGTCCGACACTGTTACAGCAGTGCGATGCTAAGTGCTGTATTAATACCTGATTGTTGTTGCTGATTGTTGGACCTCCACTTGGCCTTCAGGATTGTAGGGCCCTGGGTACAGTTTGCCCTTGTGGTTATCTGTCTTTGTAGTTCCCAAGCAGACAGTGCAGTCTCTACAGTGTAGAGGCCCTGCTTTACACCCACCAAAGGGCACGTTACATCACCTCAAAGCAAATGAAAAAGGAAAACAACAACTATTAATATATGTGAGAAAAAATAAGTAATTAGTATGGTGGAATAATTACCTTCATAACAACACCTTCCCCAACACACACACCAACAACCCACCCTCCCCTCCCAGTGGCCAATTATCCAGGAACAATCGGGGGAGACTTAAACACTACCAAGTTATTTCTACACAGTGGCAAGGATGACGTGTCGTTGTTGAGCCCTTTTCTTCTTCTGTGTTTTAATTCTTTCACCTATCGGCCTTTCTGCTCTTCCTTCCGTCTCGTGCTCTCTGAGGACCACAGTAATGACAATGAGGGAACTGGGGGGAAGGGGTAATGGATGTTTATGCAGCGCAGTGAAATGCCCCCATGATTGTCCTTTGGTTGAGGGCTATACTTCCTAACAAGCGCGGAGATGACAGCTAATGGGCAAGGTCCCTCAGCAGTAAAGACAGATGTTATAGTCACCGGGAAATCATCGGAAGGACAAGGGCTGGTAATGAAAAGAGATGGATGGCTATTATTGTATAGCACCATTGATTGGCAGCACGAACCTCCTTCTCTCAGTTTCTAAATCCCTGTCTGCCTTTTTCTACTTCTCTGTTTGTATTTTTATCTCTTTGTCCTTAATTCAACAACTGGAGAAGTTGTATCTGTCAAACATTGCTGTAAACTACTTACCCAGCAGTAAACAGCCATAAGCCATGCCTCAGTAAACAGCTGATCAAACTCCCACATAAAGCTGGAAATCCTAACCCCTTCCTACAATATGTATCCATGTACCTCCCCCACCCCCCCACGGCACCTCACTTTCTACGCTTAATCTCGCAAATCAATGTCAATTACATACTAATTATGTTTAGTGCGCCTAACCATTTGTCTTGATTTGGGAGCCATGTAAGTGTAGAAATCAGCAATCCATGTACGTGCTGGTGGATATTGAGGGTGCCACAGTAGAGTATTGTAACTTCAAAGGTCATGTTTGACTGTTTCTGCATCATTAGATATGAAGAGTAGTCCTGATTTACTGGGAAACACAGAAAGGTCAAGCGTGACCGCTCTCCCTTCCATGTCACACTGTGAAGACAAAATGGCAGCAGCCAAGGGGCCAGAGCAAAACACACTGCAGCCAGCACAGCGGGTACCTGTCTGAATGTTGTCCACACGTCACTATGCTTTTGCGTTGCCATTTCTCGTCCTGGACAGGTTGAAATGCACTGACTTCTCATAGTCCAACGAGCCTAAAAATACACTCCACTTGTTTCTGCTTTGAAGTCTATATGATTTTTTTTCTTCCAGCTGTATTGCATGTGCTTATGGCTCTAAAGCTTTGCTAAGTGCAGATAAAATGACACCAAGCGTGAAACTAATCAATGTAATCTCAGGCAATACAGCCTGTAATCCACTACGCCCTGCTAGTAGTGTTACTCTAGTTGATAATAAATACAACATTAACAGTTCTGCTCTGTTTTCATGTCATCATTTATCTGTCATGGTGTGATTTTATAATGCAGCTATTACCATTCTGCTTTTTCAATTCTGAATTTGGTCCAGCACCTGTGATTCATTCACTTAAGCAATTCTTCATAGAAATAATTTAAAACGTATAATAGACTGTAGTAGTGTGGATGAGGTGTCATAAAGGAGCAGCTGGTGATTGAGATGTTTGTAGTTCGCAAGGTCTGAAACAAACAAAGCTGATGTCACTTTCGCCAGTTAAAATGTCAAACATTACTGCTGGAAGATTATATCAGCTGTAACTAATTTATTTTAAATGATGAGTTTGATGTTAAATTATATTTTTCTTATTGTCAACAAATAACATAAAGCAAACCAACAATGTGTTAGTCTGTATCTTAGTACTTTCTGACTTCCCTGCTGTGTCTGTCAAGCCCATTGGTTCCTAATAAATAATAAATCTTCACAAATATATAGTTCATTTCCTAAAACAGCTGCTCAGTGTAGTTTTTAACAAATGTTAGTCAAACAGGGGGAACTAGTGAATTTATCGGGGACGTTTTTCAGTGGCAGATTAATCCACAGTAGGTGCTCCAAGTATTTGGGGCAATAGAATGTTAGTAATAAAGAAACATGTGGCTCAGTGATGTGTTTTTGGACAACAGTGGGGCTCTGTGGCACACAGGAATAGGCTACATCAGGCTATGATACACACACAATACTTGTTAGTAGGATACATTCATTGTTGCCTTGGGTCTTTTCATGGGATTTGTTGATAAAAAGAAAAATATGTTATCACCAGACTTATCCTTTCATTCAGTGAGTAAGTTTACAACAGGCCAAAATGAAAACTGCGTTGTTCATTGTGTTGTTAAGTTGCTCATAAGTGTCTGTACTTCAGCACTTTTAGTGCGAGAGGACTGTGTCTTTGTTCAATTCAACCAAACCAACAGAGTGATGAGGCTTCTCTAGTGAAACAATCAGCTGATCACGTGTCATCAGTTTCAGGAGACACAATGTTCCAGTTAATCTTTAATTCATATCATATCAATACTTGAAGTTTATTAAGTTAATAGCTCTGAATCAGGTCTTCAAATATTTGGAGCAAGTAGCTCTTGAAAAATAAGGCGTCTGAAAATATAATAGTTAGAATTAGACTAACAATTAATATGAATTATTGATTATTTCATATTTCATTGTGTCAGATACATATTTATTTGACATTTCATATCCTCTTTTGTGATTCTTCAGCTTGGCACCACAGGATGAGAACAATAATTAGGCTAATACAGTGTTATATTATCTCATTCTGCCTGTGCAGCCTCTATTTTTTTTCTTAAACTTTGGGGCTAAAGTGCCCCTAAAAAAAATGTAAGCGCTGAACCTTGTCATACTACGGCATTCAAACAGGGACACCCTAATCCAAGCAGCCAAACACTGATAGAAAAAGTGTGATATTTAGCCACTTAGCAGGAGTGATAAAGAAAAGGAGAACGAATGGAGGGATCAAGAGGGCAAAGAATTGTGCAAATGTTTACTTCTGCATTCAGTGCAAAAAGGGTTGGATAATTAGAATGACATTTAGCATAGACAACGGTTTCCGGCAGGGTTGTCCAGTATCGGAGTCGGCTTTCGTTTGGCAGCACATCATTAAATATCAACATGGCATCAATCTAGGGGCTACGGCCATGAACTCCGGGCCAAACAAACGCTCATCAGCGGCACCGTCAGTGGCAGGAGAGCCGGAGGTGGGTGGAGTAACACCGGCTTCCCTCAGCTCCCAAATGAGGTGAAACCAGTGCTCTCCGCTAATATGCAACTGACCCCTGACAAGCACTATCTCCTGGCTCAAGCTATGCAGAGAAATCCAGGAGGTCACATTAGCAGGCTAGTTATAACAGAGTGTCAAATGTCTGTCAGCGCATTCCAGGCTATAAGGCTGTAGCCGCACAATGAGTTGCCATCTATCTGAGGTTTAATAAGTGACAACACTGGACCACTCATAATGTATGGGCAGCCATTAGCCAAGAGGGGAAAAGGGCCTATATATGATATGATCCCTATCTCTCTTCTTTCATTTCCCTCCTTCTTCCTACCCACATTTGAATTAATGACACAAACACCCAGGAGAGGAAGGGATCTAGTGCTCTCTCTATGTTATTTAAATACTAACCCCTTTTCCACTTGGGGAAGGGGGCAGTGCAATAAGAGCGATGCATGCGAGAACATGGCTTTAACATAAGGGGCCAAGCGGGCGTTGTGTATGTTTCCGCATTAATGCAGACAGGCATATTGATCCCAGATGCTGAGTCTGGAATGAAGCCAGCGAGTTCAAGCAAAGCTCATTAGGCCCTGTGCATCCCTCTGGCCACAGTCAACAACAGAAACACACTGAGATAAAAGGAAAAAGTAGACACAACAACAACACAAAACTCAGGTCACGTACACATATGTCTCAAAGCTAAACTTGTTGAATATGTAGCTGCACCTAAACCCGCTCTCTGGGGGGGTGCAGATCCCTCAGCACTCTATTGGCAACAGTACTGTAGAGAACAGTATGAAAATGGAAATGTGGTATGTACAGGCTGACCTATGCTGCAGCCTAGGGGCCTCATGTGTACAAGGGCCCCGGATTGGCTAGATTTTTTAAAACATCTTTTAAATTTGGTGGATGGATTTGTGCAAAATTCCTTGTGTCTCGTTTCTGATGTTACGGGGAATGCCCTCATTCAGTCCCGTACGCCAATCCGTTTTTAATTTAGACTTCATTTATCTAAAGAATTTATATTGCTTCCCCATCAAACAACTCCTCCATCACTAGCAGCAGTCACAGGAAGCAGGCTGGACTACAAATGTAATAGTTTGGAAAATTCAATCAAAAACTGCAAACAACACATGCACGCAGCTTTCACATGACAGCAAAATAAAACATTTTCATGTGTTACCGTTAATATGTTGAATAGACATGTTGAAACTGACTGGAGCTTATTCCAAATAGTTGGAGAGTTTAGTTTTTTATTATCTCTATTGTTTTTATTGCATTTCCCACCATGAGCTCAGGTTAATCTGAACTCAAATGAAATTAAGTGAAAATGTTAGACTGTCAAGATCAGTTGAGCCTTAAAGGTGCCCTGTGGAGTTTTCTTCTAAACAAACGAAAGTTATGGTTACATTCAGTGTTAGTCACCAAACCAGTAATATATTGATTGCATTTCTTAACTCATGAAACATTTGCAAAGTTGATTTACTAAATATTCTAAATATTGTTTACATCCGTGTTTACTTGCTAGGAGTCTTTTTTCCTTACTGAATTTTTGGGGCATTGCTGTGTCAATCAGCTGAATATGAATCTCGCTTCCCACGTGCTTGTGCACGATACAAACCATTCCTAAAAACATTGCTCCATAGTGCTACTAATGGTCAAAAACTCCACAGGGTACCTTTGAGTTTGTGGACTATAGATGTGCATGCATTGTCTGTTCATGCCTGTGTGTTTAGGTCTGTCCACTCTGCACACATGCATGTAGTGTATCATATTTCCACCAGGCTATTGCTGAAAACGTGTTACTCAGTTCTCTATGTGTAATATGCAGTAATATGTCCCACAAAAAGTGCAGCCTAGGACCACCACTGGGTAAACATCATATCTCTGTGTCATATATTTAAGTGGCTGAAGGCACGTGTGCTCTTTAAAAAAAACTTTACTTTAGCATTTCTTAAACTTTCCAAACCTCTATAGGTCTTTAAGGGAGCAGTAAAATCAGAGTGAGGAATCAGAGCAAGCACAAGTACAGAACAGTCTTGGTGTTGGTATAGTAAGCTCCAAGGTTTTCAGTCTCATTACAGGGGAGATTTGTGCATAGCCAAGTCCACCGCCTCTTTTGAAAAGAGCACATCAATGAATGTTGTTGTCATGGTTTCCTTTGTTCCAGCCTGCTTGAAGGAGTCACTTTGGATCGCTGCAAACTTGCGGTTGCAAAGAAAGAGCACGCGCGTGTGCGTGTGTGTGTGTGTGTGTGAGAGGTGACACGGGGATAGAGGATCTGTGGCAGACCTAATGAAAGCTTTGCTAACCTTTAGGCAGAGGGAGAGAAAAGGACAAAGAGAGAGGAAAACGCTGTCTGTTCGAGGTTATGTCCGACTGTTACTGAATTTCATTTTGTGGAACATCCCTCGTTTTTTTCCACTGTTTCGCTAAAACACATTAATAATTGTAGAAAGTATCTCAATTCAACTAACCCGTGCGGCTTGTAAGTCAGTGAACAAATGACTTGAGTAAGTGTTCACCAAACTCATGTCATGTTGTGATTTTTATTTAAAAGCAATTATTTAATTCAGGCTTAGAAAGGAAAATCTATAACAGCAAAGAAATGGATTATTTTCTAACTGGCAGCATCACAGAGAGGAAACGCTCTTTGTACTCGGGCCACTGACAGCAGTGTTCTTCTGACTCACACATCAGATCACTCTGCTTTTATTCTCCTTACTGGATTTCATCAGCAGCCTCAGTAGAGTATCAAACCTGGACAGTTATGTCCTTTTTCTCTACACACATATACAGCATGATCAGATTGCTAGAGAGACTTGCAGAGGCATTGTACACTGACCCAGCCATGGCCAAACAGCATGAGCAGCTTCACTAGCTATACATGAGTATAAATACTCAAGTACACGTAAAGAAATTAGATTTTTTTGAAGTTCATGCATACTGTGATGCTACACTTACTTTTAGTTAATACACTACAACATGTAGTGTTTATCTTCCCTTATGTGACATGTTTCAGAGTTAAACAGAATATGTAGGAGGGATATGGGAAGATTTGATCAAATACCACCCGGGATACCACCCGGTATACAGTTGTAGAAGGCTGTTGACCTCCACCCTCACCTCTCTCACCTGTGTTAGATCAGGAGGAGGAGGAGGACGAGGGATAAATAAATAACTTAGCTCTTTTTTTCCCCCAACTGATATCCAAACACGCACCTCTGACCCCTGATATTGCTCTGCTAGCTGCTACGACCCACAAGCTCATCGGTCAAGAGCAGCTTTATATCTGTGGGCAGGATTAGCTGGGCTCCTCACATAACATTGGATTGTATACATTTATATGTAGGCCCCCAGTTGTAGGCTGAGTGATAAAACATACTTTATACAGAAAGAGGCATTTTGCGTTACATTAACACGCATCTTTGGACTTTATCTTGCACGCTGCAGTATTCTTTAAACTTAATACTGTGAACCTTTGCACATCCACAGCAAATACTTTTGCACATTCCTGCACAAAACTGTACAGTTCTCTCATTTCATTTAAATAACAGTCATATTGTACATATCTTTATTTTTGATATTATGTCCATTTTATATCATTTATGCTTCTGTCTTGTAGTACTTGCTTTCATCTTTTCTTGTATTTTATATTTTTAAGTTTATTGTTATGCACAAACATACCAAGTCAAATTCCTTGTATGTGAAAATCTACTTGGCAATAAAACTGATTCTGGCTCTGATACTGATTTGAAATCAATACTGAAATAATAAATTATTTTCTGCATATATTTTTTGCATATAACAAACATATAACAACATATAGCAATTAGCACAGGGCCACATGATAATTACACTAAGTCTTTAAAAACCACAAAGATGTTTTTAAGCTCTGAACATATTTATGTACACTATGGAGAATTCTATCAATAGTATAAATGTTGTGGTTAAAAATGGAGACAACCTCTCTTGGTTTGTAAATTTAACCACAGCTGTAAAGCTGACTCTATTTGTCACACTGAAGATTCTGAGGTAGTCTGACCTAAGTGGGCAGAGATGTTTACGACTGGTAGAAGGCCTCTTTGCGTCACAATCACATTTAGTCCCTTTTTGCAGTCTAAAATCATGTTTTTTTTTCAAGGTGTTTTTTCAAGGTATTTTAACAGCTTTTAATTAATTAGAAAAAAAGAAATACTCCTTTTAATCTCAGCTGGCTGGAGGGGTGTGTCAGTGTCTGTGTTTGATTGACAGGAACTGGCAGGCTGCCAGAGTGTTGCTGGGCAACAAGAGTCAAAGTAAACAAACTGTGTAGCTACAAGTCATGGGCAGACAGCCTAATGTTAGCAGTGATTTTGAAGAGTAAGAACCACATCAGCATCTAACTGGACCAAAGTAACATTTGCACTTATGTTTACATGCTGTTTAATGTGCTGCTGCTAATTAGCTATCTAGCCTGCAAACCGGCGTTAGCATTTTCCCCCAGTGAATGTTTATTTGGTGGCTTGTTCAACAAGCGACGGTGCAGGACGGGACGTGTGGTCGTGTTTGTAAGTGACATTAGAAGGAGACTAGCAGGGAAGCTAATATGGGTTGTTCAGAGTCTGGGGCTCTTGTGTTGTGTAGCTCGGCAGGTCTGACTCAGTGTGACCGTCTGCGAGTTTTGATATCACAGGATGGTGAAGGAAAGTTTTGCCAGGCCTCGTTCTAATTTCATTGTCACCCCCAAGAATGGATCATCCTAGGATATGGCGACAAATGGCAATATGGGGAGGTGCTTGCTTTAACTGCTTTTGTGAGGATAAATAAAACTTGCTACACATCAGTTTAATTTTACCAGTTAGGTACTTGCTGATTTCGTGATTTTGACATTTTGATCGAACATGACTCCATGCCTACACTGCTGAGAGTCAGGAAAAGGAGAGGGAGAAGCAGGGACTGGAGTCCACTTTTGGAAGTCGGGATTTAAGTTTGTTTGATAGAGATTAGATATTAGATGAAATATGATAGCTAGCTAACTGGGTGCCGGCTTGATTATGGAGATCTATTGTTCTGGATCCTATAAGAATGCATTCTCTAGAGATGCATTACTGTCAAATTGAGGTTGGTAAAAAAAA
>NTHP01001043.1:75664-100953 GCA_003416845.1 Oplegnathus fasciatus | reverse complement strand
CCAAGCTCCATGAGCATGTTTAGAGAGATAGAAGATCTTCCCACCTACACGAACTGTAGGAACCCTATTACTTTCCTCAATACGAATTTCCGTACCAGAAGCTAAAGCATTACCACTCCCAGTAAGCATTGTACACTGTACAGCGTAATCAGTCATACCACTAGGGTCTGTTACCTGAGCACCAAGAACTGGATAAGGAGCTAAGTAGTCATAACTATAACCATCTGTACTCACCATTCCAACACGTCCTCTAACGGGCCTTACGGTCTTCACAGGAGGTCTTACNGACTGACCACCAATAGGTAAAACATAATATTTTCTATCTCCAGTAGGAGGAGGGACAACAGGCCCACTTGCTTCCAACCGTGCAATACGGTCTTCATGGTCCAAGATATCTAAAGAGTTCTCATCTACATCAGTACGTAGGTTCAGACGCTCTGTAGAGGCCGTAGCGAGGTTTTCTTCGAGAGTTGATACATTCCCTTGGGTAATTGTTAACGCCCCTTGTAGGGCTTCTACGGAGCTCTGAGAGGCATACATAGAATGGTCTACATCTGCAATAGCTTCATCTATGCATGTATCTACATAAACTTTAGTGGCATAAGCTGTAAGATCACAATCTCCCCCTTCACCACCTTCCCCACCACCTGCTTTAAGAGTAGCAATATCCTGTTCGTTAATAACAACTCTAGCAGTCAATGCAGTAATAGCGCTAGGAGCTCCTACAAGCTCATCTGAGAGCTTTTCATCCAAGTAAGCTAGTTGTACTGCTGTACCCCTATCTGCCTCTTGTAGGTCTTCTATGGAGGCCTGAAGGGCACTCGTATTAGGAATCATTCCCTTGACTAAGGTAATCTCACTATCAACATAATCTTTAGTAGCAAAACCTGTAAGGTCAGGACCTTCTCCACCACCTACCAAACCTTCAAGTACTGTGATGGCTGCTGTGTTACTATCAATCTTAGCTTCATGCTCAGTAACAGCACTAGTATTAGCATTAAGCTCTTCAATGATATTTACTACGGTAGTATTGAACTTACGAGTAGCAGCATTCAGATTAAAATCTGCTGTATTAGCAACATTCAGTAAACCTTCATCAACATAAGCCTTAGTTACATCAGGAGGGGGGATCTCTGGAACTTCAATCTTATCAATACGTTCATGTAGTTTCTCTACCTCAACACCCATATCTGTAACTACGACATCCAGCTCTACTTGAGTAACTTCACATACATGCTCTGGGATTTCAGGAATAACGATACCATCCAGTCTAGCTTCTACAGTAGATACACGACCATCAATACGGGCATCTTCCTCTGTAACCTTAGCCTTCAGGGATTCAATACTAGCAGCATTAGTTCTACATGCACCTTCCAGTACTACTACCTTAGCGTCGGTCATGATAAGACCTTCACGAGTAGGACGAATCTCTTCTGTTACCATGGCTGTTGTAGGTAGACCAGCTACTTTAGTTTCAAGAACTACAATGCTATCACCGTGACTTTCTACCTTGGACTTAATCTCCGCTAAGGGTTCAATCTTATTAAAGATCGAATTGATGCTTGTGGTATGTTCATCAATAGCATCTTTATTAGCTACGATCTTAGAATCCAGTGTGGCCACATGTAGATTCAATTCTTCTTGTGTAACCTCACATACGTGTACTGGAGGAACAGGAGGAGGGGTATTGATATGGGTTTCAAGTTTATCACTTACTTCGTTTATACGAGTCTCAATACGGATATCAGCAGTAGCGAACTGTCCACTAAAAGAAACCAATCCGTTTGCTGTCTCTTGACACTTACGTTCTACAATAGGAAGTTTAGTTTCCACTGTGTGAATACGTCTATCCATTGGAGAGGTGATAGCCTCTACTTCTGCCTTAGTGATACGAGTATTAAGCATATCTTCCAAGACAACAATGTCATCCTCAATGTCCTCCAGTTCAGTAATAATCCCTGCAAAACCCTCCACACTGGTTTGGAGAGCACTGATATCCGTTGCATGTGCTGCGATAGCATCTTTGTTCTCTTTGATATTTAGAACCATACCAGGAAGAGTATTAACTTCTTCTTGTAGTAATTCAATATCATTCTCTACGGGCTCAAGGGCATTAACCACATCAGCCAGAGTAGCCAAACCAAGACCTGGAGTAAAGGAATTAATCTTCTCATCTAGCTCGTCATGCAGTACCTTTACGGCCTCATGAGCAGCTTCAGCATCTTCCTTGTGCTTCTTAGCTTCAGCATGGTGTACACCAGCTCCATCCCTGTGATCTTCAGCTTCAACAACCAAAGGAGTAACTACTTTACGTACCTCTACAAGAACTTCATCTTCAAAGTCCATAACAATACCAGGAATCTCATCTACAGCCTTTCTAGCAGTAGCAGCAGAGGTAGCAGCAGAATCCGCAAAACGACTGGAGTCCTGAGAGTTCGCTAAAGATTTAGCTTCATGGCTAGCAGCAGTAGCTACATGCCCTTTTACTTCATTTAACAGGAGTTCCGAGTTAACCTCAAAATCTCCTGTAAGTTTATTTACTTTCTTATACGTATAGTCAGCAGTAGCAACAAGGTCCTCCGCAGCTTCTGCTACGGAGTCCACTTTATTGTTTGTCTTACCAATTACGACAGAAAGATTATTAATCCTGTTAATAGCGGAGTGGAGATTATTCCAATCTTGCACATTGCTATTACTTTGTTGATTCTGAACGAAATCACGGACCATTTATAATCTCCTTATACGGTAGGTATCCAATTTGGAATGTTAGAGATAGCAATGTATCGCTTGTTGCCATTATCAAAGACAGCAGGGAAGAACTCTACAGTTCTACGGCTAGGAATACTATAAGATGTTATGTTATCTGTCATACCATCCTGAATAAATGTTCCTGAAGGAGGAACAAGATTCATAGTGCCAGCACCTATATTAACTACCTTGATAACACAGCCTTCTCTCACATCGTGATTTGCCAGAGTAGTTGTCTGATATGGTTGAATAATACCCATGCTTATAGTAGAAGTAGTATCAGCAGGAGGCGTACCTATTACCACGTTACCGCTAGAAAAATGTACCTGCCCCATATCACCACCCATCAGGGAGGTATTTCCGCCAAGAGTCTTCACATTAACAAGAGCATCACCAGTCTGAACACCTAAAGCAAATACAGAGAGTTCTTGTACATCGNAAGTATGATCAACCTTTATAACAAGGGACTCCACAGTTTTCACTGCGGAGTGTGCCTCATTGTTTGTTTGACCGACTACTTTGACCAGAGAGTTAATGTCCGATACAGCCTTGTGGAGATTATTCCAAGCCTGTGGGTTACCATTAATCTGTTGTGTCTGGACGTAATCGCCGTACATTTAATTCTCCTTATGCTGTTGGAATCCAGTTTGGAATGTTAGAGATAGCAATGTATCGCTTGTTGCCATTATCAAAGACAGCAGGGAAGAATTCTACAGTTCTACGGCTAGGGATACTATAAGATGTTAGATTATCTGTCATACCATCTTGAAGAAATGTTCCTGTAGGAGGAACAAGATTCATAGTGCCAGCACCTATATTAACTACCTTGATAACACAGCCTTCCCTTACATCGTGATTTGCCAGAGTAGTTGTCTGATATGGTTGTATGATACCCATGCTTATAGTAGAAGTGGTACCCGTAGGAGGTGTACCTATCACTACGTTACCGCTAGCAAAATGTACCTGCCCCATATCACCACCCATCAGGGAGGTATTTCCGCCAAGAGTCTTCACATTAACAAGAGCATCACCAGTCTGAACACCTAAAGCAAATACAGAGAGTTCTTGTACATCGTCTGTAGTCTCATTAGAAAGTGCGAAACCGTCACCAGTCTCATTGACAATCATGTACTTCTTAGAACTGAACTCATTGATAACAGGTAGTTCAGGATGCCCTTCCAAAGCAGTAATACGTTCTTCGTAGTCCAAGGACTCCGCTTGTAACGTATCAATCTCAGGCTCAATAACAATAAGCTTTCTGAAGCTACTAGAGGCTACCCCATCTACATTAGTGATACGTTCATCATGGCTGGTAAGGGTAGTATTCACTGTAGCAATAGCAGCAGTGTTAGTAGCAATATCAGCCTTTACAACTGTATCATCATAAGCAGGAGCATCAGCAGCATTTTCCAATGTAGTAACACGACCATTAAGAGCAGTGTATTGGCCCTTCACTACAATCATGTCTGCTTCCAGAGGTCCAGCTCTTCCTTGTAAGTCTGCGATATCTCTATCGTTATCAGTAACGTTAGTTTGGAGAGTAGTAATACTAGCCTGTAGTTCAGTATCCTTATCCTCCAAGGAAGTGACATCTCGCTTTACCCTTACAAGTTCTTGACTATTAGTAAGAGCCTGTGCATGAGCACCATCAGCCTTATCTTGAGCAGTAGTGATACGGAAGTCATGAGTATCAAACTTAGAGCCAGCAACTGTACCATCTTCATCAATATCTAAAGTATGAGTTTCTAATGCTACAACACGACGAGAGAGTTCCAGAATGGAAGTATCATGTTGACCTAGGTGAAGTCCTACATCTGCATTAATACCATCAATCTCTGCAATATCAGCTTTGATAGTTACATTATCTGCATCCAAGGCTTCAATGCTAGTGGTGTGTCCTGCAACAGTAGCCTTCAGATCATTATAACCTGGAGGTAGTTCACCAGGACCTCCACCAGTACCGCCCTCTTCTAGAACAGATACACGACTAGTCAGTCCAGTGATGTTACTTTCAGCCTGAGTAATCAGACCCATCATCTCATTCATGTCTGGATCAGCCTCTGTAGCACGCCAATCTTCTAAAGCTTGGAGACGTACAGCTTGCTTACCAATATCTTCTTTGTTCTTAAGACTAGCGCTTTCTTGAGTAGTCAATCCAGCATCAAGGTCAGCAAGCTTGTCATCAGTATCATCCATGTCAATATCAACACCAAGCTTCCAAGCTTCTAGTGTTTCAATACTAGTAGCGTGATTACCGATGAGTACTTTGTTAGCATCAATCTTAGCATCTTGAGCATCACGACTGTCTTCAAGATTCTGTACACGAGTAGTAAGACCTGCTACGGAATCACCACCTTCCAAGGTAGCGATACGACCTTCGTGATTAGTATGGCCGTCTTGCAATGTAACAATTTGCTCACCCATGTCATCCAGTACAGATACATGACCATCCGACAACTCCCAAGCCTTGACAGCTTTATCCATTGCGTCAGTAGCTTTCTTAGTATTGGAATCTACTATTGGCTTCATGGTGGCAATAGCGGATTCGTTATCGTTAACCATGATTTGCATAGTGGCAATATTAGTCTTGTTGGCCGTTACTTGAGCAATAAGCTCATCAGTAGGACCTTCTCCACCTCCACCACCAGTACCACCTAGTTCAATCTTAGTGATACGAGTTTCATGATTAGCCACAGCTGTTTCCAGATTAGTAACTTTCTCAGGCAGGGCAGCAAACTCTGGAGTAATACCAGCACCATCTTCTAGTGCATCAATACGAGAACTAGCAGCAGCAATATTATCAGAGTTGAACTTAATAATATCTTTAGATGCTTGGAGGTCATCATCAATATGACCAATGTCTGTAGTATTAGCATCTACTGAATTTACAATATCAATGATGTCTTCTTGTACAGTCTTAATGTTTGCATCCAGAACATCTTGTCTTCCATCTAGGAAAGCAATCTGTCCAGCCAGGGCTGTATCCGATACGGTAGTATCATGTACACACTTCCAAGAATCAGCATCACCATTAGCAGTAGCTACCCAGATACGGAACTCAATACCATGTCCATCTGTAAATTCTTCTACATAAATCTCACCTGGTACATAAGGTACGATATCAGGATGGGCAGCATGAACAGGGCTATATGTTCCACGACGTGTAGTCCCTATCCAGCAGAAGTCCTTACCAGTACCGATAGCCTGAGGTACTTCAAAGTGATTCATCTCATCCAGCTTAGCCAGATTAGTTGTATCAACAGAACCACCCTTACTGTTCCAAATCATACGCCAAGCAGCTGTAGTAACCATGTCACCAGAGGTACTGCCAGAGATGGACATGAATACTTGAATCTCTTGTGGACTAGAACCTTCCTTCTCCCAGATCAGGAACTCACCAGCCATACGTGGAGCAAGCTCAGGAGTCACAATAGGATTAGTAGTACTGGTCACCCTACGTACAGCAGCAATACGTCTACTCTCATCTAGAGGGCCAATGTATTGACGGATATCTTGGAAAGAGTTAGAACCACGGAATTCGTTATGTCCGCTCAATGTAGCAAGGTCAGTAGCATCTAGTGCCAGAGGACACCATGTACGACCATGAGCTACCCATACAGCAATGTCTTTACGACCATCAGGGAATGTCTTGAATGCAATATAGAATTGACCATCATGCTGTGGAGCAAGGCCAGCTTCTTCTGGATTCATGTGAGTACCATTAACAAAGGAGAGGATTTGATTTCCATCCAATGTCTGATTATATTCTGTAAAGTTGTTAACCTTATCGGTCATTGCTACGGTATCAGAATACTCATCTGTATTTACTTCAGTCCAAGTCAGAGGACCTGCTTCATCATCATAAGCCATATAGAGCTTAAGGAAGTCCCCAGCCTCTGAACGACATTGAGCAAACTGTCCAATGAAATCAGGGCTAGATGTTGGGAACTCTGTAATGAACTTCTTAACTGTAACAATCTGAGAACCATTAATCTTCTGGTCTACCTTAGTAAAATCATTAGTCCCATCCAGAAGAGCAGCATTAACCGTACGACTTGCTACTTCTTCCCACTGAGCCTGAACACCAGTCTCTGCAACGGCTACCCACATACGGAGATGATGATCCCCAGTAGTTTCTGAAATCTGAACGTAAACTTCACCCTTACGACGAGGAGCAATATTAGCCTCCGCAGGTGTTTGTGTACCATATACTACCGCCATAATATCACGTTCATCAATACGTTGGTCAGCATGGGTAAAGTTATTACCCAGTTCTAGGACAGCATTAGTAGTCTGTCCCATACGAGCTTCAGCAGCCTTGTTGAGTTTATCTCTTAACTCATATTTCATCTAACAATCTCCTCTCTGGCACGTAGACGGCCTTCATCATCAACACTAATTTTAAAGACCGTACCATTAGGAGACTTGAGCTTCAAGTAATCTCGTGGTGTTTCTGTAACATCAATATGACGCCATTCAGATTTAACACCGTCGTTAGTAAGGAACATGTCCTTAGTATTGAAAGCTGAACTCTCTGGATAGATAGTAGCTACAGGAGTCTTTACATTGAAACGAAGACCTACTTGATCTACACTCTCANCGACTACTCTAACCAGAGAATTAATATCGGACACAGCCTTATGGAGATTATTCCAATCCTGTGGGTTACTATTAATCTGCTGTGTTTGTACATAATCGCCGTACATTTAGATCTCCTTATGCTGGTGTAAGAGCAGCAACTGCTGCTTCAAGGGCTGCTATACGAGTTCCTAGAGCAGCTACTTCAGTTTCAGAAGCAGCGAAGTCTTCAAACTTGAACTTGTTTAGTATGATGTATTGGCTTCGATTAGAACCAGCATCATACCTAGCAGGGAATAGTGTTAAACCTTGCATAGCTTCCATTTGGAAATACTGACCAACATCACCAGCATTATCAATTCTATCGCTACCCTGAGCTTCCAGACGAGCTTGACCAGTACCACGATTGATGATAGTCATTGTCATGCCTTCACGAATATGATTAGCCGGTAAAGGACTAACATCATGATCGGCAATATGTGGCATCTTTATAGAACGGTTAAATCCAGCAAGTGGATTTAGGATAATGGTATTGCCAGCGGCGACATTATCTTGCTCCATACCACCAGAAGTAATGCGAGTCTGACCGCCAATGGACTTAATGTTAATAAGGGCATCACCAGTCTGACATCCTCCAGCAAAAGCAGCTAAGTCCATAGCCTGTGTATTGGTAAGTGTACTTACTTCAATAGCAGTACCATCACCATTTACACACAAATACTTACCAGCTTCTTCAGCACTTAGTGTAGGCATCTCAGGATGCTCCTCCAAAGCAACAATACGGTCATGATGCCCTTCAAACAAGGAACCAGTAACATTACCGTCAGCATCCATACTGTAACCATGAGTCTTCAGAGCTTCAATAGCTTCACGGTTAATCTCAATCAAAGCGTCATTGGTATTAATCTTAACTAAGTGGTCAGCAAGGTCCAGAGTATGTTGAGCAACCTTGGTACTCTGTGAGGCAATATTATCCACCGCCGCATCCAATGCTTCTGTGTGCCCGTTGAGACGATCTGTATGAGAAGTAGTAAGGGTCTCCAGATCCATTATAGCTCTTTCTGCCTCATTCATACGACTAGGGAGAGTAGCATAAGGACCTTCAGCACCAAGCATAGCCTCCACACCTTCTAGGCGTGTCTCATGATTAGCGACACTAGTCTTCAGGGTATTTACTTGTTCAGGGAGACCTTCCAGTTCAGGAGTAAGTGCTGTATCCAGAGCTTCAATACGGGAAGTATTATTCTCAATCAAAGTCTCAAGGTTTTCCATGGCAGTTATGGAACCTTCATCGAATGCCTTAAGCTCTGTAATGGTAGTTTGAATCTCTGTGATTTCACTATCAAGGCCACCAACAGTGTCGGAGAGATTATCTAAATCGGTAATCTCTAATTCTAACTTAGTATCCGTAGCTTCAATCTTAGCTTCCAGTAAAGCAATCTCACCCTGAAGAGCTGTTGTACTTACATGGTTGTCATACACACAAATCCAAGAATCAGCATCTCCAGCATGGGAGGCCATATATACCTGCTGAGCAGGATTACCATGTTCATCTGTATACTCTCGAACATAAACATCACCAGGTGCGAATGGAACATAGTCTGGTGAACCCACAGACAAGGGGTCCCAAGAACCTCTACGACTAGAAGTCATAAGGGAAGCTGCTTCATCTGTACCGACTTGCTGTGGCTGAAGGAAGATATTCTTCTCATCCAGCTTAGCAAAGTTAGAAGTATCAAGGTTACCGCCTTTACTGTTCCAAATCATACGCCAAGAAGAAGAGGAGACCGTACCTCCAGTATTACTTCCTACCACGGACATGAAGATAGCAACCTCTTGTGGGTTGGAACCTTCTTTCTCCCATACTAGGATTTCACCTGCCATACGAGGACATAGCTCAGGTGTCACAATAGGGTTCTGGCTACTAGTAACCTTACGGGCTGCTACAATACGTCTGCTCTCTTCCAGAGGGCCAATGTATTGACGAATATCCGAAAAGGAGTTAGAGCCTGTGAATTCATTATGACCACTCAAAGTGGCAAGGTTAGCAGCATCCAACATCAAAGGACACCAAGTGTTCTTATTAGCTACCCAGATAGCAATGTCTCTTCGACCACTATCAAAGGTCTTAAATGCGATATACATCTGACCATCATGTGCTGGAGCAATACCAGATTGTTCTGGATTCTTATCACCACCGTTAATAAATGACAGGATTTGATTCCCATCCAGGGTCTGTACATATTCACTGAAGTTATTAACTTTATCTGTAAGAACTACTGTATCACCAAGGTCTTCCGTACCAATCTCAGTCCAAGTAAGGATGCCTTCTTCACCATCATAGGCAGCATAGAGCTTAAGGAAATCACCTGGATCAGAACGACATTGAGCGAACTGTCCAATGAAGTCAGGAGAACTCTCAGGATAGTCACCAATGAACTTCTTCACTGTAACAATCTGAGAGTTATTAATCTTCTGTTCTACTTCGGTGAAGTTATTAGAGGCGTCTAGTAAGGCAGCATTAACAGTACGACCTGCCACTTCTTCCCAGTGAGCTGTAATACCTGTTTGAGCTACACCAACCCACATACGTAAATGGTGATCTTCAGCGGTCTCTTCGATTTGGACATAAATCTCACCTTTACGACGAGGAAGAACACCAGCTTCGGTGGGTGTCTGTGTACCGTATACTACAGCCATAATGTCACGTTCATCAATACGCTGGTCCGCATGTGTGAAGTTGTTCCCTAACTCCAGCACAGCGTTAGTAGTCTGCCCTGAACGAGCTTCGGCAGCTTTGTTAAGTTTATCTCTTAACTCATGTTTCATCTAGCAATCTCCTCTCTGGCACGTAGACGGCCCTCATCATCAACACTAATTTTAAAGACCGTACCATTAGGAGATAGTAACTTCAAGTACTCCCGTGGTTCCTCAGTAACATCAATATGACGCCATTCAGACTTAACACCATCGTTTGTAAGGAACATGTCCTTAGTATTAAATGCTGAACTCTCTGGATAGATAGTAGCTACAGGGGTCTTCACATTGAAACGAAGACCTACTTGATCTACACTCTCACTAGAACCCTTGATACCTTCAATGCTTACTGTCTTTGTATCACGAATATACATAGCAGCCACACCCGTAGGTAGGCCAGACATAACCTCTACTTCGGACTTCTGCGAGAAATCTTCATTACGAATAGAGATAGTCCATTCAGCATCTTCACCCTTGGGGCCAGCAATATCGCCTAGCTCATTGTACTGATAAGTGACTACACCAGCTACAGCAGGACGAGGACAGATAGCCCACATGATCTTCTTCTCACCATCCTTACCAATCAAAGCAGCCTTACCAGCATTAGCTTCAACGGCAGGATATTCAAATGTAAAGGTACTCAGGTATTCATAAGAACCAACCAAGTCTACTGATTGTCCATCCTTACCTTTCTCGCCATCATCACCTTTGTCACCCTTGTCTCCCTTCTCACCTTTGAATTGGTCTCCCATTTCTTCAATGGCTTTATCTACAGCAGACTGAGCAACATCTTCCATCATGTTAGCAGCTTCCATCATAGCATCGTTGATGGCATCATTCATCATCATCTCTACGTCAAACATAATGCTTGAAGTAGCGATAGAGATAGCAGATGAAATCATAATGCTAATGAACATCGTACCAATGGAAGAACCAGAATCACCCTTGTCACCCTTGGGTCCTTGGGGTCCTGTAATACCAGCAATCTTACCAATGTTGTTCCAGTTAGTAATGTACTCCCAACCATGTTCACCAGGAGACGGCTTATGATCCACAGGTCCTTTGTAGATCCATGCTTCGTCCACACCATTCACCAGCATTACCGTGCCCGTAATAGGGAAGGTAAGTTCTTGGTCTGTATAAGATCCAGGAAGTGTCAGAGCCTTCTGAGTGTTAACTGTACCATGTACAATCAATCCCTTACCAGCAGGACCTTCTTCACCTTGCTCACCCTTAGGACCTGTAATCTCTGTATAGAATACACCAAGCTTCCAATCATCCTCAGGTGTCAATCCTTTAATACGCCACAGAATAGCGTTATCAGGGATACCCTCTGGAAGGGAAGTAGGGTATCTACCGGGTTTCATCTCAACAGGATGGCCAGCACCACCGGCTTCTTCTACTGCTGCTAAACGTTCATCTAAGCTTGTTAGAGGCACACTAAGTGCCTCATTGTAAGCATTAAGATCAACGTCCATGATTACCATATTGATACCGGGTTCGATTGGTAGATCAACTGGCAATGTAATTTCACGAACGTCTGTCATTTATTTCTCCTTAATCAAGTAGAGGATGTCAAGTTTTTAACGGTAGTAAGATACTCTTCACCGAATACACGGATAGTCTTATTAGTAGTGTTAACCTCAGTACGTACTTCAGTACCTGGCTGGAAGGAAATACCTCCAAGAGATTTCCACAAGCCCATAAGAATACGAGAACCTGTCTTAGTGCGTGAACCCTTAGGATCTAAGCTCATCATATTTTTAAATGGATCTAACTGAAGTAAAGGTTTCTCATCTGTAGCGGTACTTTGTAAAGCAACACGCATACTGTAGGTCTTCCCCTCTTGAAGTAATACATCAGTAAATTTACCCATCATTGGGTAGAATTCTTTCTTAGTCGCATCATACACACTTTCCTTAATCTGTAACTTCTTAACAGTACTAGTTCCATCATGAAGCTCCATGAAAGCCCCAGTATGATCAGGTGTTTCAGAAGGAGCCTTACTAGGTTCCCAAGTATACTGGGCCAAACAGTTAACCTCGTAAGTTCCGGTTCTAGCGATTTGGAAATCACCATCATCATTAATCATAATGATGTTAGCCTGAGGATCTTGATGAGGAACATACGGTACTCGATAATCCTTATCAAAAGTATCCTTATAAGTAGTGTCATTTGAGCAAGTCAAAACAGAGAAACAATTATCTCCAAGACCACTCATCTGTTGCCAACTATTCCACGAACTACCCTGCCCATGATTACGAACCCAGACCTTATTGTTTACAGCCTCATAGAAGACCTGTACCCAACGTTGTCCTTCCGCACCAAAGATATTGTGAAGATAACCCTGATCAGCACCCTTAAGATTCAGTTTGTTATTAACATCCTCTTTCTTAACGAACATGTAATTCAAGGACTTAGCAGCAGTTTCATTATAACTTCCTGTGGTATCCGGCAATGTATTAGGGAAACGTCTATAAAGATTACTAACCTTTTTAGGCATCCCTACTTGAGCAACAGGCAGCCACTCAGAACCAGCAGAGGAAGCATAATAGATAGTCTTAGAATCTTTAGCATAGCCAAACAACTTATGACGAGCACTAGCTGGATGCGTATTCTTCAACTCTTGTTCATTAGTAGCCTCAGAGGTATTCCATACAGCAATATTAAGTTCATTTTCATCTCCGATAGAGAAATAAGAACTATCACCAGTCAGTTCAATCTTACTAACAGTCTGTTCCTTACCAGCAGTACCAGCCTTGGCCTTGATACCAGAGGTCCATTCTAGTGTTTTATCCGAACCAGTCCCTTGCTTAAGGAAACCACCTTTAAAGTGTATCTTATCTACGTTAGTATAAGTATGTTCTGTCTCTTCACCGGAACCAGCCTCTTCAGCACTATGGCCAATAACTGTCAAAGGACTAAGAGCACCACCACCAGCAGCAGGAAGGTCTAATGTAAGAACACCTGTATTGACATCATAAGCAGAAGCACCAGTATTACCTGTTACATTAATCTTAACAAGTTCTTCGTTATCCTTCTCACCAAGCTTAACAGTAGGACCGCTTACACGGATATGTGTATTAGCTGCCCCATCTACAGTTTCAGTAACTACTTCCGTATTCAGACCACCCTTGAACTCAAACTTACTAATACCAACCTCAGCTACATCAGAATTAGTATTCCAATCCTTACCAATAATACTTACACCTTCACCGGGAGGTGTTATCGCCTTGATCGTATAGACATGTTTACCGTCTCCAGTGACCTCTTCCTTACCCTCAAAACTAGCTTTATCGAATTTAATCTCATCAGCAGATTGACGATACGCCACCTCACCTTTGTGGATCTCCACCTTTAATTTATCATTAGCGTCAATCTTAACGTAGGTCTCACCAGTAACACTTGTAGTATCGGAACTTAGTTTTAAATTCTCCCCAATGTGAACACCAGTATGAGAAGGGACGGCAGTACCAGTCCCACTGGAGTTCTTTCCTACATAGATAATAGGTCTAGCACCAATAGTAACATCAGTTACAGCAGAACCACTCTTATTCTCAGTAGTTACTAGCGTAGCATCAAACTTAATAGCAGGAGCGAATGAATCCGTAAGATCAGACTTATCTACTTTCTTACCACTAATCTTAGTAGTAGGTGTCAATACAGTCCAACTCTTACCACTCTCTGTTTCAGAGGATAAATCAAAACCTACAAACTTAATATCAGATTTGTTATCATAAGGTCCTTCTACAGCAGTACCTTTAGCAGCCTTAATATTAATACCACCACTGCCAGAGAATTTACTCCACTTAGTACCGTCGGAATAATAATGACCTTTAGTCGCTTCAGTTAAACAATAAACAAACTGACCTTTGTACTTGGAAGCTAATGGTTCTTTATCAGTCGAAGTGGGCGTCCAATCCTTGTATAATGTTCCAGTACCAACNCAGTTGGTCCTTTATCACTCTTCCATGCATGAACTTCATAATAAGCAGTCTGTGTTTTATCAGCACTTACTGGCTTACGTACAAGGCCATAGGAATGGCCATTACTAAGGAATTCCTTATAACCCTTAGCCGCTGNTGGAATCCTTAGTATAACCAAACAACTTATGACGAGCACTAGGAGTATGTGTAGTCTTAAGTTCAGATTCATTAGCCGCTTCATTGGTATTCCAAATAGCAATATTAAGTTCTTGATCATCTCCGATAGAGAAGTAAGAACTATCACCAGTCAGTTCAATCTTATTAACAGTCTGTGGAGTTCCGGCAGTACCAGCCTGTGCTTTAATACCAGAAGTCCATTCCAATGTACCAGTAGTCTCAGAATCACGCTTCAGGAAACCACCTTTGAAGTGTACAGAGTTAACACTAGTATAGGTATGCTCAGTCTCTTCACCAGAACCAGCTTCTTCAGCCTTATGTCCAATGACAGTTAAACTAGAACCAGCACCACCTGTAGGGATGTTCAGTGTAAGTTCACCTTTAGTTTCATCATAAGAAGAACCATCAGTATTACCTACTACGTTAATCTTAACAAGTTCTTTGTTATCCTTCTCACCAAGCTTAACAGAAGGTCCACTTACACGGATATGTGTACTGGCTGTACCATCTACAGTTTCAGTAACTACTTCAGTATTAAGTCCACCTTTGAACTCAAACTTACTAATCCCAACTTCGGCAACATCAGTACTTGTATTCCAATCCTTACCAATAATACCTACACCCTCACCAGCAGGTACAATACCTTTTACAGTATAAATCTTCTTACCAGTGGTCTCATCAACAGAGCCTTCAAATGTACCAGCATCAAACTTAATCTCATCCGCAAAGTGTCTATGAGCTACGCCGGTTTTAATGACCTCAACCATCACCTTATCATTGGCATCAATCTTAACATAAGTCTCACCAGAAACACTTGTGGTGTCTGCAGTCATCTTTAAGTTATCACCAATATGGATACCAGTATAATTAGCAATAGCAGTACCACCGCCACCACCACTAGCAGCCCCGACATAAGGAATAGGACGTACATCAACATCTACACTGGTAACATTGGTAGCACTCTTTTTAACATCTGTAATGAGTCTCTTTCCAAACTTAATCTTAGGAGTCTCTACTTCTTTAACAGCAGCTTTGTCAGCATCAAAACCCTCAGCCTTAATGGCTTCACGAGTAACAATAATCCACTGAGTTCCATCGGAGTAGTAATGACCCTTGGTTGCTTCAGTCAAGCAATAGAGTAATTGACCTTTGTATTTAGAGGCCAATGGTTCTTTATCGGTAGCGGTAGGAGTCCAGTCCGCATAAGAAGTTCCAGTACCAACACACAGAATAGAATGACCATGACTAGCAAATGTATCTTTAGTTTCCCAACTCTCATCAGACATTACATCATCATCAGTAACTTGAGTTGGACCCTTGTCACTTTTCCATGCATGAACAGAATAATAGGTAGTCTCGTCAACACTAGCAGAAGTAGACTTACGAACCAATCCATAAGAATGCACATTACTCAGGAACGGTTTATATTGTTTGGCAGCAGTCTTGAGAGCATCCACACCTTCGTAGAAACCTAGGAAAGTAAATGCTTGATCCCCAATCTGAAGCTCACCAGCTTCAGTTACAAATGGATGATTCCCTGAACTTTTGATAGCAGTGAATTGCTTATCTGGACTACCGGCACACTTATAAGTAAGCTCCCCAGGACCTGTAGAGCCACCTGTAATCTTAACCTTAGCCATACCGGAACCTTCAGGACCAGCAGTTACAGTAGCACCTTCAAATTCCAAGGAATGAATATTTGTAGTACCAGTAGAAGCATCCTTCTCAGCAACAGTAAGTCCACGAGCATCAATCTTCATGTACTTGGCTTGAGCACCAGTACCTTCTTGAGATACTACAAGTTGATCACCAAACTGAATCTTATTAGAACTCATGGTTAAGTCAGAACTATCAGCCTTCTTACCAATCAATGTCATCTGAGCACCATAGGAGAGCTTTCTCCAAGTACTAGCATCAGACCAATAGTGACCAGATTCTAGAGTAGAATCATCTTGCTTGGTATACCAAACGATTTGACCCTTATGCTGAGCAGCAGTATGATTTGTTTCATGGTCAGCATCAGGTTTCCAATCAGGGAAGGCAGAACCTTTACCAAGCTCCATGATACCATATTGGTCTGTACCAATATTAGTACCCTTATCCCAGTTATTGTCATTCTTACGATCAGTCTCAGAAGGATTAGTAATACTAGTAGAAGCCCACTTCCACAATGTGTAATGACGAGTATTAGTAGTACCAGCTTCTGTCTTACGTACAAGACCCAGAATCTTACCTGGCTTGAAAGGAATATCTACTGATACAGATGCTTCTTTAAGAGAGGTAGAGGAATCAAATACACCAAGGAATACGGATTCAATATCATGCTTAAACGCAATACTAGCAAGCTTCAGACCAGTAGCTGAAGTAGTATCGGGTTCAACAGTAAAATGCTTATTATCAAACACAAGCTTGTCAAACATCTCACCAATAGCTGTACCATCTTTCTTATTACCGACTACAGGTTGCTGTACAGTAAATTCAGACCACTTAGTAGCTGTAGATTGATTCTTAGCATAAGATACACCTTGACCCAGAATCTTAACAGCATGAACATCTACTTCGTTCTGTCCTGTCTGATTAGCCTTCTGGAAGATCATACCCTTGTAGCCTACAGTACCATAGGTCTTACCATCTTTAGAGACTTGACCGACTTCCATAGTGGCATCATATTCAATACCATCAGCACGGAAACCAGCTTGACCCATAGGAACAAGTTCAAACTGAGAGGGTTCACCCGGAGTACCACCTGCAGCAGGGATGTTAATTTGAAGATTACCTTCACCATCCACAGAGGATGTAGTAGCTGTTGAGTTATTAGTTACTGTAATCTGTTTAATGTATTGTGTGTTACCACCAGCAGTACCTTGTACACCATTCAGCTTCAGAGTATTATTGCTATCTTGGAATTCACCAGTATTCTTAGGAAGAGAAATCTTATTAACACCAGTTTGCAGAGTACCATCATTATTAACAGAGATAGAATTAGTAGCACTAATCTTAATAGCCTTAGGCTTGCCTGCTTCAACAGAAGTACCAGTAGTACTTTCTTCAACAAAAGTAATACCCCTACCAGCCTTGATGTTAGACACAGGCTTATATTCGGAATAGGTAGCACCTGTCTTAGTGAAGGATTTCATTTCTGTAATGTACAGGGTCTCATCAGCAACAGTATGTCCAGCCCCTTCCAAATGGAATTTCTTAACAGTCTGTTCTTCAGTACTTTCACCTACAGTAGCTTTCATTGTAGCTACAGTATTAATAGTAAGAGCACCATCAACATCTGTATAAGAGAAATCAGTACCTTTACCAGCAACTACTTTCTTAACTTGCTTGGGTGTAGTTTGTCCAGTAGGAGTCACCATCACTTGGGCAGGTCTCAGGGCCTCAGGCTTAACAGTCAGGGAGATAGTATCATTTGCCCCATCATTAACCATGATAGATGCACTGTCCTTCAGAATACCTGGATTCGCTTCTTCACGATTATGAAGATGACCCGCAAGGGAATGCTTATCCAATTCCAGAGTAACAGCATTACCCGAAACCTTAGACCTAACTTCACCACCTTGGTTAATCAATGCTTGCAGTTGTCCAGCGGTAATGTCTCCACCACCTCCGCCACCAGTATTTGTGATAGTGATAGAGTCATCAGAATCACTCCGATCCAGTTTGATGCCAGTACCAGCTTTAAGGAGGTCACCACTAGCTGTACCTGTACCAGCTTCAGTCTTAAGTACCTTAGCTAACTTACCTTTGTTCTGCTTGATAGTCATCTTAGACTTGTCAGTAGTCAATGCTACGTCTACATCAGAATTAGCAGTATCAATAAGTCCTAGTAAAGCAGCAGCATCATTGACCTTCATCTTATTCCAAGCAGTACCATCAGAATAATAATGACCAGGAGTTTGATAAGGAGAGCTAGTTACGGTAGTACCGTTATACCAAATAATCTGACCTCGATGAGTATCAGCAGGATGAGAGGTAGAATTATCAGGCCTCCAGTCAGGACGAGAGCTATCCTTACCAGTATTAGCGATACCATAGCCACTACCAACAATAACATTCTTATACCAGTTCTCTGGTTCCGTGCTACCAGTCTTCTTCTGCCTAATCTGTTCAGGGGTAGGTTGTTCCAAATCAGTAGGTTTCCAATCCCACATAGTCCAACCTGCTGTAAGAGAAGGGTCTTTTGAAGTACCCCTACGAACCATACCGGATACACGGTCCTTCTTGAACAATACACCCTTACTACGTACTTCTACAGCAGCAGCAAAAAGGGCAGCCTCACCCTCAAACATACCAAGGAATACGGAGTTAACAGTAGCACCAGTACCTCCACCAGAGGCACTAATCTTAATCTTCTTACCACGGGAAGAATCATCTTCATCAATGTCATCACCTTCTTCAAAGGTAACACCAGTACCCTCTTCAAAGATTTCTTCTAGATCTGAACGAGAGGGTTTAACTTTAACTGTAAGTTTCTTATTAGCCGTATCTAAATCAGCATCTGCCCAACCTTCACCTTCAGCACTAGTAATACCACTAGCAGCACCTGGTTTAACAGTAAGCTTAACTTTAGAAGCTACACCAGTACCTGTAATGACAGCAGTAACATCACCAGTATCATCAAAGAACTTATCTGTAACATCACCTACTTTCTTGACAAGATGACTCTTATTCAAAGAAAACTTAATTTGATCTTTACCAGCACCAGCCTCTCCAGAGGTATCTGTAAAATCAATAGCTTGATCGTCCTCACCTGCCTTAGCTTTATGTAGGATCGATGTATCCCCATCTAGAAGATCAGATTTAATAATCTTACGCATACCTTCACCAGGTACGATCTGCATGATGAGTTTATTATCTTTACCTGGAGCAGAACTATTTACAACGTTTACATCACTTTTACCTTCTTCACTAGAATCAAAAGCATCACGAATGAAATCAGTCTTTTCCATATCCAAGGAAAACTTAAGTTCCTTGGGATAACCAGCTGTTAGGGAATCAACAGCTTCAATCTTAATATTATCATCAGTCTGAATGTGGTCACTTAACATCTCAGCATTAAGAGAGAATGTTACCTTTTCTTCTGTACCAACGGTATCTACACCGATAGGGCTAGTAGCAGCCATCTCAGCTTCCAATGTCTTACCAATGGATTCCTGATAATGTCTTAGCCTATAGGCAGCACCTGAGACACTGAAGGGGTCTCCATCTAAAGTAACTCTTCGGAGCTCGTCACCCCTAGCTACTAGATCAACATCAGTATTACGTATAGTACTGACATCTAAGGGTTCCAATGCCGATACTTTAACGCCATTACAGACATCAGCTAACGTAACGGCCTTCTCCAGTGACTTCTTATCACCTTCAAATTTAATCATATTTATCTCCTTAGTAGGGGATCAGATAACCTCCCTTAATTAGGGAGGGTAACAATAATTTTTCTACAATCCTTGTCAACAAAGAACTTCTCTTCATTAGCAAGCAGGTAGCCCAAGGAACTAACTACACCTTCATCATATTCAATAAAGATATGATAACCATCGGCGTTAACAAGCTTAGCAGGCTCTGTTTCAGACTGAGGAATAAACACCTGACCTGTAGCAGTAACTGTAGTATAGCCCGTAAAACGACCATGTGGACGGTAGTGAGTAACATCCAGATTACGAGTAATCAAACCATCAGCAGGCTCAATTGAATCATCATTGGCAAGGTTATCCCCATCATCCCAGAAGTGCTGACTAGAGCCACTGAAATGAATCTTATGCTCATGCTGTCTTTCATCTGTAGGGTAGGTAGTACGGAATTTCACTGTAATGGAACTAACAGTAGGATTGTCACCCTTATGTGTTACATACGTAGGGGTGATGCTGTGGCGAGAAAAGGTGGGGTCTACAGGAGCCTGAGGTACTGTGATGCCTACTTGTCCGTCAAACTTAACAGCTTGTCCCACGCCTGCAGTATCTACATATGTAGCAAAGATTTTAAATGCACCGGGCTCATGATGCAGATCTTCGTCTACAACCATAGAGGCCTTTTTAGGATCAATAATAGGATGACGAGCATCACCTGATCCAGTATATTGCTTATGGTCAAAGAATGAGCCTTCACTATCATCTACACCATTTACGAATTTCTTAATATATTCACCTACACGAAGGTCGAAGCAATTGTCTCCTGACCACACGATAGGCTTGTCTGTGTCGATATCGGAACCAGTAAGGGAGTATACATGTACAACTCCCAATGTGGTTACGGCACTATCACCAGTAATGTTAGCCATGTTCTTTCCTTATGATAAATGTATCACCGTCTGCACTATAGAACTCCATACCAGGTCCATCTACTCTAAATACTTGTACAGTGTAGGAGCCAGTCAGATACTCTCTATTACCCATGTTTAGGTTGATACGGTCTATGACAGTCTCTGCCATATCCTTAGATACGAGAGTATTAACGTTAACACCTGTAGGTGCCATAGTGAAGACATGAGAAGCAACATAGTCACCTTGGATATCTAAAGTAACATATCCAGTATAGTCACCAGCAAGAGTTGCTCCAGTCTTTTGATTCAAATGAGCTTTAACTTTAATCTCTGAAGGGGTTAAGGAGCCATCCTCATTCAGTATAATCTCTGTAGGTCCTTCTACGCTAGTAATAAGGAAATCCTCTTTAGCAGTAGCAGGAATGATACGTAGTGTAAGTGTAGCTTTAGTTTCAATAAGTTCTTTAGTATTTAAATCAGTACCTGCAACACTTACATTAACAATACGAGCCTCAGCTGTATATTCGTTATCATTGATATAAACTACACAAGCATCACAGCCTAACTTATCTTCATCTGTCTTCAGTACTTCACTCTTACGAGCACCTACAACAGACCACTGTGTGTATTCATTCATATCCAAACCATCTACAGAGAAGGTATACTCTCCTCCTGTAGTGCCTTCATGAGACGGCATAGCGCCGACACGAATGTCGTCGCCAGCCTTCAGTTTTACAAACCTCATGCGGTCTTGATGCGCTCAAGGATGATCTTACCACCAGCAGCCTGATAGTAGGAATCCTTATACTCAATCAAGTGATGCTTGTAAACTTCAATTTCATAAGTGCATTCCAGGAAAGTACCAGCATCATCCATAGCTCCACCAGCAGCTTTCAGATTAGGGGTAACATCCACAAGGAATACTTTCTTAGAACCAGCAGACAGCGCCATAGGGATGACTACGGGCTTAATGGTTCCTTGAACATCCAGAATACATACAGCAGTAAAGTTACTACCACCTTCTTCTGTAGTCTTAGCATTTTCAGACAGATGAGCCTTAATCTCTACCTTAGAAGGAGCCAGAGCGTCTGTCTCTTGATTATAGGTTACATGCTCAGGAGCGTGAGGATAGAAGGAGAAGTCACCTTCATCTGGCTTAGTAAAGATACTCAGAGTAAGTGTACCCTTAGTTTCTACCAGCTCTTTAGTACCAGAATCTGTACCGATAACACTTACGTTAACAACACGGGATTCATGTACTTCACCACCTTGGTCGTCAGGGATAGTGATTACCAGTTTGTCAGAACCCAGTTTAGTAGGCTCAGACTTTACCATCTTACTATCACGAGCACCCACTACGGACCACTGAGTATGATGATCCATATCCAGACCAGACACAGCAAATGTATATGTACCTTCAGTAGTACCAGAGTGATTAGGCATTGTAGTAGCACGGGTTTCACCTGCACGCAGCAGGATAGTTCTATTCTTTTTCATTTATATTACCTTTGATAAATTCTTGTAAATACCTAGCCCTTACGGGAATGCCCCTTACGGGGCAATATTAGAATGCGATGTAGTTGTAGAAAGGACCCTCATCATTACGAATAGCCATGATGGTCAGAGAGCCCTGAGCAGGGGTCAATGTAACGGTAGATGGATTAGCACCAAAACGCCAGATTTTACATCCAGTAGGGGCATTGACCACAACGTCAGCATTACAAGTAGAGATGTGGAAAATCTTACCAGAAGGGACTTCAGCACCTACAGGAGTGTCCAGAGCATCAGCAACAGCAGGAAGGGTAAGAGTCATAGCACGCATACATAGAACGTGGGAAGCGCTCTTATCAACGTTAGCTGCACTACCTTCTGGAGACTGCAGAACGTATTGAATCTGTGTTTCCAGTACAGGTGTAGTGTCCGTAAAGCCAGCACCTTCACCATCCCCTGGAGGACCCATAGGACCTTGTTCACCTTGGATGCCTTGATCACCCTTATCCCCTTTGTCACCCTTATCACCTTTAGCACCAGGAGCACCATCTGCACCATCAGCACCGTCTACGCCAGGCTCTCCCTGAGGGCCTTGAGGGCCTTCTGGGCCTTGTTCACCAGGCAGGCCACCTTCGCCACCAGTAGCTTGTAAAACAAGCTTAGAAGCTACTACAGAGGCGTCTACGTTGCCACGGGTGTTATCAATCAGAGCAGCCATAGCATCAGCTGTCAGAGCAGGGCCACCTTCAACAGGAGGGGCATCTTCCAGAGCTTCTACACGAGTGTCCAGAGCATCCAGTTCAAGTTGGAAAGCAGCATCTTTAGCAGCTTGTGTATTTACATTGTCGATGATGCTGTGGATGTGAGCACGTACTTCGCTCATTGGAGCACCATTATCAAATTTATTCATTATGTTACCTCTTATCAGTATTATCTATTATTCAGTCCAATGACCTTCATCTTGCCATTCATCGGAGTCATTCCATTCTGTACCCAGCAGAACAGTATGAAGTTCAGTCTTATCAAACACAAATTGACGTGTCAGTTTAACAGGGCAGATTTCCCTATTCTTGTATACCACTTCCATCTCAACTGAAACGGTAGTAAAGTTACCATATGCACGGGATTCACTAAGAATCTGATTATAGGTTACTTTAGCAGGAGCGTCATCAGGTTGAGCTACAGTAATGGTAGCACCAGGGAAGTCACTTGTTGTAACCTTAAAGCCTACATCAGCATCTTCATGTGTGAAGTTAGACTTGATGAAAGCATCAAAACGAAGTTCAGCAGTAGGCAGAGCAGCTACAGAGCCACCAGGGATAGCTCCTGTTACGTCATCCTTGTTAGAAGCGAAGATAGGACGATAGTCCACATCAGCAGGCTGTGGATCACGCATATCACCAATAACCTTACTCAGCATACCGAAGTTACTGATGATAGCATTCAGGTGGATACGTGTGTCAAACCACTTATCAGCTTCTACAATAAAGGAACACTTATAGTAATACTTCCCACCAACAACTTCGGAATGTACATCAAAGTTATGCAGTTGAGAACCATTAGTATTCCAAGTAATTTCCTGAGGTACATCAAAACCTTTGTTGATGTGATATTCATAAACACCAGGAAGTACAATCTCATTAGGTCCACTGATAAACATAAGGTTATCTGGAACCTGAACCATCCACTGATTACCTACCAGCTTATCTCCTTCTTCATCTGTAAATACTACGTGACTATTACCGTCCATAGGATTCAGATGGTTAATGAAATACTGAGGGGCCCAAGCAAATGGTTCAGTAGCAGGGTTATGCTGTACAAAGTTATACAGACGAGAGTTATGAGGCTCAGCTTCATCAATCATCTCCATTTCAATAACTTGGCCATGAGCAGCACCTTTCAGCGTAAATGCACTGTTAACGAAACGTCCAATCAATACGGAATCATGCTTAGAGTTATCATAAGGGGTAGAATCAGATACACCACCTTCGATACCATCTACAGCCATAGAGAAATGTCCATTCTCATGACGAAGAGTAATCCAATGTACATAACCAGCTTTGATAATATTAGGGATTTTGATAGCAGCAGTATCTGTGCTAAGAGCTGCATCCATATCTGCGTCTTCAGCAACAGCAGGATGGAACAGGAGGTTGCCAGCACTATCATGACTGATAACGGCAGCATTATTATTAGGAGGGGTACCGCCACCTCTCCGTTTGAAGATCAGCAGTGTATTAGGCACACCTGTAACTGCCAGAGTAGAAGTACTATAGTACTCCAGTTCAATAACCCAATCTCCCTTGGGCTGCCACAGTGTGTATGGGGCAATGCGGTCAGGCACAGGAACATTATCCTGCCTGAAATGAGGAGTCCAGTCTGACCCCTTTACAAATTTTTCCATGTATATATTCCTTTTCAAATTATCTACGTAGATACTTAGAAAGTATTATATATTATAACACGCTCAAAGTAAAGACACCGTATAACAATGTCCTTACTTCGTCAATAACTATCTTAGGCCGTATCAGACATCCTTATACGGACATACGTAATCCTACTTCAGGTACTTCAGGTAGAGCATATGGGTCCAAATCTGGATCAATAACACCACCATCAAAGTGCTCAACATACGCCTTAGTGAACAAGTTAAAGTTCTCCTGACGAGACAAGCAACGTCCATACATACGAATAGAGGATACCAAAGNACCGTCTACGCCGGGCTCACCTTGTTCACCTTGTGGGCCAGGAATACCAGTACCACCTTCACCACCTTCAGCAGTCAATACAAGCAGACCACCAGATACAGAAGCATCTACATTACCTTTGGTATTATCAATCAGGTCAGCTACTTTATCAGCCGTCAGTTCAAAGCCAGGACCTTCACCAGGACCAGCAGTCTCCAGAGCAACGATATCTTTCTCAGCTTGGAGTACACGTACTGCCAGAGCATCTACTTCCTCTTCAACAACACCCAGACTTGAGATAGTGTTGTCAAGGATTCCCTTCTCAGCATTGATCTCATCAATCATTGCATGTAATACACCAGTACGTACTTCACCCATGGAAGCACCGTTTTCAAATTTGATCATTTATATTACCTCTTGGTATTAATTATTAGTCCACCCAAATAGCTGTATCATCATACAGACTTAAGTCATCCCACTCATCAATCAAATCCACAGTTACGAACAGAGCGGACTTATCAAATGTGAATTGCTTCTGGATAACACCAGTATGACGAGTACAGTCAGAATAAGCTACATCCATTTCAACAGAGACCACAGCAAACTCAGAATCACCTCGTTGCTGACTAATGAAGTCAGAATAATTAATCTCAACAGGTG
>NTHP01001043.1:52033-72987 GCA_003416845.1 Oplegnathus fasciatus | reverse complement strand
ACTTCATTCTCATCACCAAATCCAGCACTACCACGGGAAGCATTAACAATCATGATACCATAGTCTTCTGGAATGTAAGGCAACAGTGCTTGAGCCAGATAATGACCTACACCTACTAGACCACCAGCTGTACGGAATGGGTCTTCACAGGAAGTACCTACGTGATGTAATTGCCAGAACAGACTATGTGTACAATCCAGACATGGAGCTGAAGGAATGAGTTCCTTGTTAGTCAGCTCAACAGGACGGAACTTACGATAATCATCACCATAACCAGAAGCTTCCTTACTGGTATTATGTTCATTACGTCCAGTCTGGGACTCATAGGAATCCTGCATACCCAACTGTACAATACGAGGGTTGGGGTCCTGCATATTAGGTAGAATCTCACCAAAGCCTACAATACCAGATTGACCAGCCAATGGTAGGATATACCACTTCTTAGTCTTCTGGTGGGCTAGATAAGCTTCAGGGCTTAAATCAGGGTCTGGTCCACCTTCCAGAGCTATAACACGGTTATCCAGTTCTGCGAGTTCGGTACGTACTTCAGTGTCATCGTATGCTGGGGAGTCCCCACCAGTAGCCTTAGTATCAGAGTGATACACGCCAACAGTGGTCCACATCTTCATTTCCGTTCCATCTTTCTGGTAGATACTAGGCATCAACGCTACCGTAGTCTGTGGAGGTAGAGAGAACTCAGTAGCGGATTGTGTACTGGTAAAGATGTTATGTCCCTCAGGAGCATCCAAAGTAATGGAACTACTGCCTTTGTTGGAAACATAATACATCATACCTTCACGTACTTCAGTAGCACCGAGAGAGGTAGAATCGTAAGGAACAATATTGCCNGGATATGAAGTTGCTTTCACAGAAACGTTCTTGTGATACGTTGCCTGTCAATACATTCCCCACATCAATACCCAGACATTTAACGTTCATCAGAGCATCACCAGTTTGACATCCTGTACCGAATGCCATCATGGTCTCAGCTTGAGTAGCAGTGAATGTACTAGCTTCAAATGCTGTTTCAGCTTCATTGATTACAAGGTACTTACCAGCATTACCTTCCAGTTCAGGAAGAGCAGGATGAGTACCATCACCAGGTGTACCAATCTCCAGTACATCCAGACGGGACTCATGGTCTGCTACAGAGGTATCCAGAATAGCAGCCTTATCCTCTAATTCATCCATACGGATTTTATTAGTTTCAATGGACAGAGTATTAAGATTAGCTTTATCCTCTGTAGCTGCTAGATTGATTCTGTTAGTGCTGATAAGGGCACGTACCTCTGTATCATCATAAGCAACACAATCCCCACCAGTAGCACCAGCATGAATAGTGATGCTATCTATACCTTTACTAATGGTAACGTTATTACCAGCTACAATGTTTTCATGTAGCATTTCATGTGGATTAGAATGATAGTTACCCAGTCTATATCCGTGATTCTTCGTAGCATCCATACGGTAAAGATCATTACCTATGCCTACGATATCATGTTGGGCTCTTGAGGGATCAGTGAGTAATGGCAACTCTTGAGCTGTCAGGTCATCAGTGATTGTCTCAATAGATGAACCCCTTGGTAAAATAATTTTCATTAAATCTCCTTTACCTTAAGTACCAAGCAGGACGAACCTGCTTAGTATTTTGTTATTTAGTCGTATCAGTCGTACTATTCAGCACTGTACGGTAGCACATACATCTTATCAACATGTCCTACTTCACAACCCTCTTCAAGAGCTGTAAGTCTTACAAAGACATTGATGTAATCCCATACAGGAATCTCTATATTACGAATATCTTCTAATTGAAGTTGTAATGTATTTCCTACGGATGTAACCATATTCCTTTCTTCTGTATCATAAGTCCACTGATAAGTGATATTACGACCATTAGTGATACTCTTATGAGCATCCATGAAGATGATATTATCTTGGATAACACCATCCAAGGATGTATCAGTAATAACCGGTATTACTGGCAGTTTAGCTGGTTCAGGTTGCTTACCAATGTATACAACTTTCTTAAGTTCTTCAATTGTATCATCTGGATTTAGAATAGTACAATAGATGATTAACTCTCTCGTATCATAGCTATTCTTTTCCAGATAAAATCTAAATGCATCTCCCTTACCTGCAGCATATTTAATTGTATTTCCTGTGGTACTCCATTCTACTTTACTTAGATATGAAGCATCCACTGTATAATTTGCCCAACCCTCTGTAAGAGAGTCAGGCCCCGTGATTGTAGTCATGGGACCCTCCTAAATTGGTTAGGTGATTAATTAGTTAATTATTGCTAAGGACCAGATAGCAGCACCAGTACTACCACTTCCACTATTCAAACCTTGTGGTAATGACCTCCAATTAGCACCTTTATCATAACTAATACTAGCATAACCCCCATACATACCAGCTACAAATATATCACCAGAAGCTGCTAAGGACCAGATAGTTGAACTAATACTACCACTATTCAAACCTTGTGGTAATGCTGTCCAAGTCTTACCCTTATCATTACTAATACTAGCATAACCACTATTCAGACCAGCTACAAATGTATTGTCACAAGTTACTAATGCATGGATATTAGCACCAGTACTACCACTATTCAAACCCCTTTTTAATGGACTCCAAGTAGCACCTTTATCATAACTAATACTAGCATAGCCATTAGATAGACCAGCTACAAATGTATCTCCTGAAGCTGCTAATGCTTGGATAGTTGCAGTAGTACTACCACTATTCAAACCTTGTGGTAATTTACGCCAAGTAGCACCCCTATCAGTACTTCTACTAGCAAAACCATTAGCCATTCCAGCTACGAGTGTATCTCCTGAAGCTGCTAGTGCATAGATAGCAGCAGTAGTACTACCACAACTCAAACCTTTAGATAGTGTATTCCAAGTTTTACCCTTATCAGTACTTCTACTAGCAAAACCACCAAGCATACCTGCTACAAATATATCACCAGAAGCTGCTAATGTCCGTACGGTAACACTAGTATTACCACAATTCAAACCTCTAGTTAATGGAGTCCAATTCACACCCTTATCTTCACTAATACTAGCATATCCATTTTCCACGCCAGCTACAATTGTATTACCAGAAGTTGCTAATGCTTGGATAGTTGAACTAGTATCTCCACTATTCAAACCTTTAGTTAATGGTTTCCAATTCTTACCACTATCTTTACTAATACTAGCATAACCATCATACATACCAGCTACAATGGGTAGTCTTGGTGGTGTTGGAAGAGCTGCTATTACCTTGATAGTTTCCTCTTGCTTAGGTGCTCCACTCCAATTATTACCTTTATCATTACTAATACTAACATAACCACCAACGGCCCCAGCTACAAATGTATCTCCTGAAGCTGCTAATGCTTGGATGTTTGCAGTACTACCACCACTATTCAAACCCCTTTTTAATGGATTCCAAGTAACACCCTTATCAATACTAATACTAGCATAGCCACCAGATAGACCAGCTACAAATGTAGTATCTGCACCACCACCGGAAGATGATAATGCAAGTATGGCATCGGTAGTACTACCACTATTCAAACCTCTGGGTAATGCTGTCCAAGTAACACCCTTGTCAGTACTAATACTAGCCCTGCCACTTTGCATACCTGCTACAAAGGTATTACCGGCAGCTGCTAGTGAGTAGATAATACCAGTACTACCACTACCCAAACCTCTAGGTAATGGACTCCAAGTAACACCCTTATCTTCACTAATACTAGCATAGCCACCAGCCATACCAGCTACAAATGTATTGTCACAAGTTACTAATGCATAGATAGCAGTACCAGTACTACCACTATTCAAACCTTGTGGTAATGCTGTCCAAGTCTTACCTTTATCATTACTAATACTAGCATAACCACTAGTCATACCAGCTACAAATGTATTACCAGAAGCTGCTAATGCTTGGATAGTAGGGCTAGTACTACCACTATTCAAACCTTGCGGTAAGGCCCTCCAAGTCTTACCTTTATCTTCACTAATACTAGCAGCACCAAAACTCATGCCAGCTACAAATGTACCACCTGAAGAGGCTATTGAATTGATATCATAAAGGTTACCACTACCCAAACCTTGTGGTAATGCTGTCCAAGTCTTACCATTATCGTTACTAATACTAGCATAACCATTAGACATACCCATAACAATAGGATAAGTTTCTACAAACTTAACAATACCACTATCTTGTGTAGTACTTGTCTTCTCAGCATCCTCTTTACTAGTAATAGTTAATGTAACAGTAAATGTTTCTTCTACATCTACACTACCTACAATCTCTTTAATAGTGAAGTCTACTGTCTGTACTGTATCTTCTGTAGTCTTAGTCGATGTAGTACCACCAGCACTCAATGTAGTCCATTCATAGGTATAGTTAATACTTGGAGATAATGTACTAGTAGCTGCGCTGAATGTTACTTTAGGTGTAGCTGTAGTAAGTGTATCCAGATCAACATCAGATGTGATAACAGCAACTGGTTGAATTTCAGGTTGGAGGGTTGCTAGTGCACGGATGTCTACAGTAGTATTACCACAATTCAAACCCCTTTCTAATGGATTCCAAGTCTTACCTTTATCTCTACTAACACTAGCATAACCGTCAAACATGCCAGCTATAAATATATCACCAGAAGCTGCTAATAAGGACCAGATAGTTGAACTAATACTACCACTATTCAAACCTTGTGGTAATGCTGTCCAAGTCTTACCCTTATCATTACTAATACTAGCATAACCACTATTCATACCAGCTATAAATGTAACCTCTTCACCAGTACCAAGGGTGCTTAAGGAATTGATCTGAACAGTAGGAGAACTAACATTCAAATCTTTAGGTAATGGATTCCAATTAGCACCCTTATCAGTACTAATACTAGCATAACCACTAGTAGTAACAGCTACAAAAATATTACCAGAAGCTGCTAATGCTTTGATAGTAGCGGTAGTATGACCACAATTCAAACCTCTAGGTAGTGCCCTCCAATTCTTACCTTTATCAATACTAATACTAGCATATCCTCCTAACATACCCGCTACAAATGTATCCCCTGAAGCTGCTAGTGCCTCAACACCAAAGGTGGTGCCCCCGCTATTCAAACCTTTAGGTAGTGCCCTCCAAGTCTTACCATTATCTTCACTAATGGAGGTAAAACCTCCTTCTAGTCCAGCCACAAATGTAGTCTCTTCACCACTACCAGAGGCTGCTAGTGCATCGATATCAGAATCAGTACTACCACTACCCAAACCTCTAGTTAATGGATTCCAAGTCTTACCCTTATCTTTACTAATACTAGCATAACCATTAGCCATACCTGCTACAAAAGTATCTCCAGAAGATGCTATTGCATTGATATTAACAGCAGTACCACTATTCAAACCTTGTGGTAATGCTGTCCAAGTAATACCGTTATTATTACTGATACTAGCATAACCGCCTTGCATGCCAGCTACAATAGGATAAATCTTACCACAGAATACAGAACCCACTTCAACAGCAGTATCAGTTTTAGTATGATCCTCTTTACTAGTAATAGTCAACGATACTGTTAATTCTACACTACCCTTATTGGTATCGCCAACATAATCTGCAACATTTATGTCTGTTACAGTAGCAGTATTAAAATTAGTCACATGATGTTCAGAGCTAACGATCCAAGCATAAGTGTACTTAATTCCAGGGGATAAGGAACTATCTTCACTGCTAAGTGTAAATACATCGTCCTTAATAAGACCTTCCAATGGAATAGTACTCTTGATAACTGCATCAGGAGCTTGTTCAGGTTGCATAATCGCTATTGCGTAGATGTTAGTATCGATACAACCCAAACCTCTAGATAATTCTGTCCAATTCTTACCTCTATCTTTGCTAATACTAGCATAGCCATTGGCCATACCTGCTATGAATGTATCACCTGAAGATGCCATTGAAAAAATATGACTTACCGTAGTATTCAAACCTCTAGGTAATGCAGTCCAAGTCTTACCTTTATCTTTACTAATACTAGCATATCCACCTTCCATGCCAGCTACAAATATATTACCTGAAGCAGCTATTGCTTGAATATGGTCCATACTACCACAATTCAAACCTCTTGGTAATGCTGTCCAAGTAACACCCTTATCTGTACTAATACTAGCGTAACCGCTAAACATACCAGCTACAAAAGTATCTCCAGAAGCTGCTAATGCTTTGATAGTTGAACTAGTACTACCGCTATTCAAGCCTCTAGTCAATGGCTTCCAATTAGCACCCTTATCTGTACTAATACTAGCATAGCCACCATTAAAACCAGCTACAAATGTATTACCAGAAGCTGCTAATGCATCGATAGCAGAACTAGTACTACCACAATTCAAACCTCTAGTTAATGGATTCCAATTCACACCCTTATCAGTACTAATACTAGCATAGCCATTGGCCATACCTGCTATGAATGTATCACCTGAAGATGCCATTGAATAAATATGGCTTACCGTAGTATTCAAACCTTGTGGTAATGCAGTCCAAGTCTTACCTTTATCTTTACTAATACTAGCATATCCATTATACATACCAGCTACAAAAGTATCTCCTGAAACTGCTAATGCTTGGATAGTTGAACTAGTATCTCCACTATTCAAACCCTTTTCTAATGCAGTCCACGTAATACCATCATTCTCACTAATACTAGCATAACCACTAAGCATACCAGCTACTATGTTAAGACCACTAGGAGGTGTAACCGAAATAGCACCATTAGCAGTAGCACTATCAGTCATACTAGCATCATCTTTACTAGTCAAAGTAAGTGTTACAGTAAAGTCCACTGTACTCTTAGTTACACCAGCTATATCTGCTGTAGTAACAGTAATTACTTCACCTTCATAGGATTTACTTACACCTGATGTACTTTCAATAACCCAATGATAATCATAACCACTAACGTTACCGTTGGATAGAATACTATCTTCTGCACTAAGTTCAAATGTATCTGTACCTATTAGTTGAATCTCATCCAGCGGGATATCAGACTTGATGATAGCTTCTGGAGGGGTTTCAGGTTGGATGGCTGCTAAGGACCAGATAGCAGCACTAGTACTACCACTATTCAAGCCTTTAGGTAGTGGATTCCAATTCTTACCTTTATCTGTACTGATACTAGCATACCCACCAAGGGCCCCAGCTACAAGTGTATCTCCTGAAGATGCTATTGAAAGAATGCCCGAACCGGCTCCACCACTATTCAAACCTCTAGTTAATGGCTTCCAAGTAACACCTTTATCTGTACTAATACTAGCATAACCACTATCAAAGCCAGCTACAAAAGTATCTCCAGAAGCTACTAATGAGCGGATAGCATCAGTAGTACTACCACAATTCAAACCTCTAGTTAATGGCCTCCAAGTAACACCTTTATCTGTACTAATACTAGCAAAACCACTATCAAAGCCAGCTACAAATATATCACCAGAAGCTGCTAATGAGCGGATACTAGTAGTACTACCACTATTCAGACCTCTAGGCAATGGCTTCCAAGTAGCACCCTTATCTGTACTAATACTAGCATAGCCACTAGACATACCAGCTACAAATGTATTATCGGAAGCTGCTAGTGAGTAGATAGCAGCAACAGTACTACCACTATTCAAACCTTTAATTAAAGGATTCCAAGTTTTACCCTTATCAGTACTTCTACTAGCAAAACCACCTTCCATACCAACTACAAATATATCACCAGAAGCTTCTAAGGACCAGATAGTTGAACCACCACTACTACTACCCAAACCTTTAGGTAATGCACTCCAAGTCTTACCTTTATCATTACTAATACTAGCAAAACTACCATTCAGACCAGCTACAAATGTATTATCGGAAGCTGCTAGTGCATAGATAACAGCAGTAGTACTACCACTATTCAAACCTTGTGGTAATGCAGTCCACGTAATACCGTTACTATTACTGATACTAGCATAACCACCAGACATACCAGCTACAATAGGATAAGTCTTAACATAAGCAACCTTACCAGTTACATTATCTGTATCTTTCTTAGTAGCATCCTTCTTACTGATAACTTCTAACTTAACATTGAAATTAACTTCTACTTCGGAATCACCCATAATCTCAGAAGGTGCTACAGTAACATCTACACCAGTCTTATTGATAGTAGAAGCCCCGCCAGTGATAGTCCATTTGTAATTATAGGTTACACCAGGAACTAGGATGGAATCTTCAGCACTAAAGTTAATAGCAGGACTAGTATTAGTCAACGCCATTAAATCACCAGCATCATGAGTAATCTGAGCTACTGGATTAACTTCACTACGACGAGCCATAGTAACATTCTTGGTAGCTGTACTTCTCTTAGAGGAATCTTTCTTACTGGTGATAGTCAATGTGATAGTAGCAGTGATATTACCACCATAGGAATCCACATCCATTACGTCAGCAATCAGAATAGAAGGATTCTTTTCTACACTGGAAGTATTACCTTCTGGAGTAGAGACAGTCCAATCGAAGTTATACTCAACACGATCATCCAAGGTACTTGTACTGGAACTCAAATCCAAGTGTGTTACTTTAGCAACATCCACTGGACTATTCAAATCCTGTGCAGCGGTGATACGTGCTACAATCTCTTCTTCTGCAGGACGACCAATAGAGATAGCTTTACGTGCAGTACTAACCAGAGAAGGAGTCCTCAAACTACGTACTTCTAGATTAATCCATCCATGATCTACGCCAAATCCGTCTGGATAAAATACGGATTGGATAGGCATTTCCTTCTTAATGCCGGTGGCTGTATAATACTTCTCAGCCTCAGTGATGGTCCAAGTATACTCATACTCTACACCAGGGACAACCGTACTGGTACTACCGTCTAGAGTGATTATCATATCTGGATTGTTTACAATGTCTATTGCCGTAGTGGCAAGAGGTACTGTGACAATCTTAGCCACGGGAGCTACTTCTTCAGCACGAGTAATCAGACCATCTTTATTATCTTCACTACGTAGAGCAGGGTTATTCTGACTTACTAGAGAGAGGTGTACGTGAAAAGGTACATTACCAAACTGACCAGTAATAACTTCAGATACATTCATTGTAGCACTTTGAGAGACATGTTGGATAGGATCAATACCATCAGCAGTGATTTCCCATACATAGTCATAAGTATAACGACTATCTACTGTACTGGTGTCAGACTTCAACATTACATCGCCTGATTCAGGTGTCAATGTCATCAAATCCTTGTCGGAAGTAATACGAGCAATAGGCGGGGTCTCTGGAGTAATAGGACGAATAATCTTAAATGTTGTAGTAGCTGTATTCGTATATTCCGGAATAGTCCTACTAGTGACAGTAAGCTGGATAACACCAGTAATGGGCTCATAAGCGTCCACATTGATAACGTCCGCCATCTGTACCAGAATATTAGGTTCAGTGCTTTGGAACTTACCTTCAGTAGATTTAACTACCCACTTATAGTCGTACTCATAACCTTCGGAGATATGAGATTTATCAGAGCTAAGGTCGAATGCTTCATCTTCTAGTTCCAAGTCCATCAGATCCACTTCAGAGCTGATAACAGCAAGAGGAGGTACTTCCGGGTCAGGGACGAATACTTCTGGCTTGAGGAGAGGGAATACTTTACCGTCACTAGCCAGTGTACAACCACCTTTCATAATATCCATACGAACGGTTACAGAGATAGTACCGTTAACCAGATTTGTCTGGTCAATCAGTTCCGTTAGCGCTACAGTAGTTACAGGGATAGAACGAGCAATCTGTACTTGCTTAACAACAGTCTTCTCACCTTGTACAGTCCATACAACACGCATACCTTTGGTCAGACCAATGGATTCAGAAGCATCCAGCCCCAACAGATTCTCTACTGTAGGATCAAGTACGTCTTGTGGATAGATATATTTAGCCTTAGCTACAACATCAGGTTCAGAAGGAGCTGGTTCCATATTATCAAATACGGTTGTATATTCCAGTACTTTCTTACCAAGACTACCTGCTTCGATTTCACAATAGATATGTAGATCTTCACAATCACTATCAAGACGCCACTGGTCTTCAGTAACTACAAAGCTAAAGGATTGACGATCATCAGAAGATTTATCCATGAGGCCACCTTCAGTATACCAACGTACACTTACTTCCTCAGGGATATCCAGACTCAAGATATATGTATAGAAACCTGGCCCTGTAATCAGATGCTCCCCAATCATTGTAAGTTCTTGGAAATATACATCATATGCCTGCCAAAGGGCGTCAGTTGGCGGGATAATTTTAAATTTGTTTGGGTATTCAAAAGCAGCTTGTACCATATCATCTGTAAAGCCAAATGCTTTGAAAGGAATATCCCTACCTATGCGGTGTACACCAGCGGTACCTACTACAGAGTTATCTCTTTGAATGATAACCCCTTCTTCTGAATGAAGATAGGATTTATTGGGGATGTCCGCATCTACGAACGTACCTATGTTGGTATCGTCCGAACGGGACGTGATTTGTCTCAAACTGGTAGACACACCTAGCTTAAAACCTAAATCACTATAATCACCTACGTGATTTGTAAATTCACTCATTTATGACTCCTCATAAAATTACTATATTGTAAGTGTATTAGTGCTATTATTATTTAACTCCTACTGCAGCTAAGGCCTGAATATTACCAACACTGCCACTACTTAGACCTCTTGGAAGTGCCCTCCAATTCTCTCCTTTATCAAAACTAATACTAGCGTAGCCTGAGTCCTTACCAGCTATGAACGTATTTCCTGTTGAAATAATAGTTCGTATAGCCTTTGTCCTTGAAATCTCTTCAGAATCAAGTCCCATTGGTAATTCTGTCCAGATATAACCACCATCCTTACTAATAAAAGCATGTCCTGTTTCAGTTCCTGCTATAAATACGTTTCCAATTGAAGACAGAGACAGAACGGTTCCTGGAATATTAGTAGGTGTACCAAGGCTCTTTCCAGTCCAAGTAGTACCACCGTCTCTACTAATAGAGATACTTCCAGATACAGATCCAGCTATAAATGTATCACCTGAAGCTACTAGGGAATAAATAGTGCCGTAAGGATTGTGACCATTCAAGCCTCTAGGTAATCTACTCCAAGTCTCTCCTCTATTTTTACTAATACTGGCATATCCAGAATTCATTCCTGCTATAAATGTATTTCCAGAAGCAGCCAATGACCATATCGAGCTATTAGTATTGCCACAATTTAAGCCTTTAGTAAGTGTGTTCCAAGTTTTACCTTTATCACGACTGATACTAGCATATCCGCTATTAAAACCAGCTACAAAGACATCACCTGCGGACGCTAATGCCCATACAGTTTCACTAATACTACCACTATTCAAGCCCCTTGGTAATTGATTCCACGTATTTCCAGCATCAACACTTCTACTTGCATAACCATAGTATAATCCAGCTACAATAATATTTCCAGAGGCTGTTAACGCACGAATAGAACTAATGGTACTGCCACAATTCAACCCTTTAGGGAGTATACTCCAATTACCTCCTCCGTCTCTACTAATACTTGCATAACCTTCAGTAAAACCAGCCACTACAGAATTAGTACTTTCCACTGGGAAACTAATACTACCAATTACACTTGCAATTGATGTTTTTGTAGGGTCGCTTCTGCTAGCTACTTCCAAAGTCACTTTAAAGTCAAAATCAGTAGTTAAAGTACCAGCAATATCTCCCATAGAGACAGTAGTACTGACACCACTTCTTGTAATTGTAGAAGAACCACCAGTAAATGTCCAAGTATAATCATAATTTATATCTGGGTCAGTAGAAGAACTGTTAGCGTTGAAAGTAATTGGAGGACTAGTGCTAGTGAGTTGACCTAAGTCAGGATTATCGCACTTTATTACTGCTACAGGTGTTATCTCACCAGGACGAACTATAGAAATAGCTTTAGTTGCAGTGCATGTGAAAGTATCGTCAATTATACTTGTTATGGTTAGAGATATCTGCCCAGCAGCACTACTAGTACTCTTGCTATCAAATACACTTTTAAGGGGCATTTGAACAACTGGCTCTGAAGAAGTAAATGTCTTATCACCAGTAACTACCCAAGAGTAAATTGCAGAGGAACTAGAGCCAGGTATAGTACTGGAACTTGCATCTAACATTATTTTCATTTCAGGATCATTCGGTAAGTCCAAGTTAGTTGTTACGGTAGGCGTAGTCTTTATTCTACAGCTCAAGGAAGGTGCTTCTAAAAGATAACCCATCTCAATAGCAGTATAAATATCTGAGAACGCGGAACTCTTTTGAGATTCGGGAACAGCTTCAGAAATCTCTACCCAATTTTCAAATTCACCTGCCCCTACCATATCGATCTTGTAATATGTACCTGTTTCATCAGGAAAATCCCTAGATCCGGGTCTACCTGGCACTCCGGGGACATACGGAGGTATATCTTCTCTCTGAATGAACATAAAGTATTCCATTATGGGTTTAAGTACTTCTATGTAGTCCTCTGTCGCCCTTTTAAGGATACTTTTGTACGCCACAAATCCATTAAATTTGTTAACAACTACACTTTTTACATCCGTATCAACATAAAAACCGCCATAATAGGTCAAAAGATCTTGTTCTGGGATAGCATGTACATCTGGATGAATAACAACTACATTGTTGTTCAAGTTCCATACTAGATCCTCTCTAGTTAGAACATTTACGGCATCCATGTGTAATCCGTAGACCTTCGCTACCTCTGGACCATACTCTAGGATGCCTTGCTGCGGAATATACTTTGCATCTACCCTTATAGAGATATATGGACCCTTAGCATCTCTTGAGTCATTGATTAAACCAAGTAGTGTATACCTAGGAGTCCCCGCAACATCCTTAGTTTGCTTTGTGGCACTAAGTATTTCCATGTTTGTCAGATCATCTTGGAACTCAAGAAGTTCTTTCACATAAAATACTTCTACACTTCTAGTATTTTCTAGAGAAGGCTCATCAGCATCAACTAGTGGATTAAATGATAATTTTGTTTCAGCAGGTTTAGGTAGCCATGCATTAATGGGCATTACTTTAATATCAGAGAGTATTACATGATCTACTGTATTTAGAGAGATCCCTGGAAGATAGTAATATTGTTTATAATCCTCCATGGACATTAAGTGATTGTCCAGGGACATAATATCCTTATCAGGCCAGAATACACCTTTTTGATTTACTATGTATTCCTTCTCTCCTACGGTATCAATAATATCCTTGTAGACATAATCTCCATTATCGAGGGATTGTACTTCTGTACCAAATATAATACCTTGGCTTTCACCTGTTTCAAGTTCATCCACCTTAAACGTAATTCTTAAGGATGTCAAAGGTTCTATACTTTTATCGATAGGTGTGCTAAGATATAGCGTCCTATCTAAATCATAGCGTACAGAGTACGATGGGTAGTCAGTTTTACCTGTCCAAACAAGCTTATCCTCCACCATCTTAGCACGCCAACCTACATTACGAGTCATATACGGAAGTATTTCCTTTACTTCCGTTTTGTTGTATCTCTTTAATGCAGGAGTACTATTTTTTAATTTATTTCTATTAGATTTCATTTTAACTCCTATAGGGAAGTAATGCAGATGACCTTATCACTATATGGGGCATCCGTATTCATATCCCCATCAAGCCTCTCCCATTTATCATCACCGGCTATACCTCGTGTAACCCCTCCAGTCCCGAAAACTATTAAATAAACGTTTGAAGGGAGTATATCTACGGCTAAAATATCTACATTGGAGTATCCCAGACCTTGAGGATACAGCCTATTCCAATTAGCACCGCTATCTATACTTACAGTACCCCACCCTTTTTCACCGCCAGCAATAATTCGATGATCAATTGCCTTAGCGCAATAAATAGTTTCTCCCTCAGGGATTCCTAATGAGTCCTGAATCTTACTCCAAGAGTTACCATTATCCTTAGTTAGATAGCTGTCTCCATCCCAGCAAGAGACCCCTATAGTGGTATCTGTTACAAAGATGGTTTCAATACGGGCAGTAGAGGAAGGTATCTTAGTATCTTTCCAAGTAGCACCTGAGTCCCTACTAATCTTCACACTTGAATTAGCAGTAATATCAGCCATGGCTATAACAGAACCAAACATGGCTACCCTATCTTTATGAAAACCTAAGAGTTCCCAGTTAAGGCCACTATCGTGACTAATGTATCCGGCACTGAAAGATGGCATGGCTACTACAACATCGCCATCAGCACATATGGTACCGAGCCTGTGGCCTCCACCCGGAATTAAGAAAAGCTTATTCCAAGTTGCCCCATGATCTCTACTAACACATATATCTCCGTAGGAGGTTCCTGCATATACACTAGTTCCCGTAGCTGCTAATGTCGTGATGTCATTAGTTTCGATACCACCCAGTCCCCTTGGAAGATTTTCCCAGGTCTTACCAGTATCAACACTCCTTGCGGCGTAACCTCCCTCAAAACCAGCGATAACCACAGAGCCAGGTTTAATTGAGCGCTTGATTACAAAATTCTTGGTAGTGGTGCTAGTAAGTGAGGTATTATTCTGAGATTGAATTGTTAGTGTGGCAGTTCCAGAAAGGTCGCCCACAATAGAAGGATCTTTATTTATAATGTCTTCTAGAGGTACACGCACATTCTTCAGAGAGCTAATATACGTCCCATCAGCAGTGGAGACATTCCATCGATAAGTGTATTCCACATTGGGCTCCAACGTAGAGCTCTCTGAGGATAAATCTAGCTCACTTAAAGTATCGGGAATATTATCTAAATCTTGTGTACTGGTGATTTTAGCTACCGGGGGTTGTTCTTCTACCCTCAATACTTTCACCTTAGAAAATGCACTAGATCTATAACTAGAGTCTTCATTTGCTGTAATTGCTAACTGAAGATCGATATCTATATTTCCGAATCCTAAAGTGTTTACATAATTAGACATACGGAGGGTGTGTTCTATCCCTAATAGACCCCTAGAGGGCTTCTCTGGCGAAGAAACATCCCATTCGTACTTGTAAGTATACTTGGGCTCCAGTATTGAAGTAGCAGCACTAATATCAAAACTTTCTGTAGTAACAGGCATACCTTCAGGCATGTCCGGTGTTACAGTTATCTTCGCTACAGGTACTTCAGCAGCAGGTCTAATAAAAGTAGCAAAAGCAGTTGCCTCTGAGGAGTAAGCTGCATTTTGATTAGATACCATCCTGAGATATATTTCCACCTTTACATTATTAAAACCCTCTCTGTCAATCAACTCCCCTACGTCAAGGGTATTACTTTCCCCTTCGAAGAAAACAGGTGGCTTCTCTGGTGAGGCTATTTCCCATTCATACGTATACGTACAACGAGGGTCCTTAACAGAGGTTTCAGCACTGACCTTTAGAGTAGGAAGTGTGGGTTCCAAAGCATTAATCTCTTCAGGCACAGTGGTAATAATAGCTTGTGGAAGTATCTCTGCTCCACGTACAAACGTAGCTGTTACTTCATCCGTAGATGTATACCAAGGATTGTTTTCAGAGGTCATCTTAAGATGTATGTCTACCATTACATCCCCAAAACCCCCTACGTTAATAAGGTCCTCTACATTGAGTGTATGTTCCAACCCCTCTAGCTTAATAGTAGGCTTCTCATCAGAAGAGATAGTCCATTCATATTTATAAGTGAATCTATCATCCTTGATAGAGGTTTCAGCACTAATCTCTATAGTAGGTAGCGTAGGTGAGAGAGCTGAAATGTCCACAGGAACTGTTGTGATTATTGCCTCTGGTTGAACCTCTGGGATAACAGGAACTATAATACTGGCCTTGGTGTTAGCAGTGGAGGTATAGCCCATTAATTGGCCTACTGCAGAGGAGGAACTAACGGTTAAAGAAATGTCTACCTCAGTGTCTTCTTCTGGGCGGATATCTGTCATTGCCACATAAATATCCGGAGTATTATACTTTAGGATCAGTTCCCCTTCCTTACTACTGGAAGAGACAGGGATAGAGGGAACCTCTTTCAGAAGCTTAGCTTTAAGTTTGTCTCTTAGATTTTTTCGTACCCTACTCTTTAACATCCTCCTCCTCCTTGGGTTTAGCAACTAACGTCCAATCAAAATCATACTCCACATCAGGATATAAATAACTATCCTTAGAGGAAAGATCAAATCCTGGAGCGGAAGAAGGAATATTAGTCAGATCCGTCTCTGAGGTAATAACAGCAATAGGTGGTACTTCACCTGTACCTTCTAGTAGAACATGTCTACGTTCAAAGATATCATCTCCACAATCAGAGTTAGCTCTTAATGTCATACCAATGTACAGATTAAGATATCCAGGGTTACCTCTAGCTTCTGTAATGAATTCTTCTACCGATACATAGAAAGGGGATAAATCCTTTCTAGTTTTCCATATACGTTTATGTTCTGTATTGAGTTCCCATTCTACAGTGAAGTTCTTTCCAATGGATGGGTCTAGGAAGGCCATAGAGGGGTCTAGGAAGAGCATATTAGTTGCTAGGATGTCCTCTACCGCATTAGTCCTAAAGTACGCTCTAAGAGGCTGTATGGAGCCCTCAGGAGCACGTTGAGTATAGACATCCAACACAACAGTCTCTGGACCAGAGGGACGGGTGATATTACAGTAGATTTTAGTATCCCTTTCTTCATAGGTCTCTTCTTCAAGATAAACCTTAAGAGTATTACGATATTCTTCTGCATATTTGAAGGAAGCACCAGTGGTACTCCATTGATAATAGGTAGCATCATAAGCATCCCCTACGGTATACTTATACCAACCTTTGTCTACGGCCACTATTGGGCCTGTAATTGAAGCCATATTATCCTCCTACCTATATTAGGATTCCATCTTGGCAATCAGTTCAGCCAGTTGTTGTCTCTTGTTCTCATCGTAACTAGTATCGACTTCAACTTTCAACTCTTGTGCTTGTGATGGTACCATTGTATATTTAGCGATACTATCAGCAGCCTTAAGTCTATGCTCAGTCTTCTCCTCTTCATTCTCCATTACGTTAAGATAGAGATCGGCCATAATTTCAATATGGTTACTCTTAGCCAGGTGTTCCATGAACCTTTGTGTGTTCATACTCTTAGAAATTTTACTGGTCACTTTAAGTGCCTCCTTGTCGCTACGATAAATTGCATTCTTACGAACATTCCCTTCGGCTTGGAAGTTCTTAGAGGGAACTATCTCATCCCTACGATTATAGGACTTAAGGAAACGTTCTGGTACGTTAGGGTATATCTCCCGTAACTCCTCAAGTGTTTTATGTCTTAATTCTTCAGCAGTGTAGGATCTCCTTTTACCACCGCTTGTATATGATGCTCTTGGCATGTTATCTCCCAATGCTCCTGTTGTATCTGCATTACCTTTGTTCAGGTCTTACCACATAATTAGAAAATTGCTCTTTCTGTGCATCATCTAGTTCTTCTGCTAAAATGAATGCCCCCACATTACCTACTCCTGCTGCCTTGCCCTTACGAGCTTTCTTGTTAGCCTTTTTACTAAACTCAAGGGGATTATAGTATCCTAGTTGACCAGTCTCCGGGTGAGGCATTAATGTAGTACCTTCAGGGCGTAATCTTGTACTAGCATCAGCTTCCTTCCAAGATCTCTTACCAGCAGTTCTGGCTAAATCCATATCATGTTGTATTTTTCTAGCTTCAGCTAGATCATCTAACTTCTTCCCTTGAAATACCCCTGAAAGGGCATTAAGAGCACCAGAGGCATAACCTTGTGCCCTATCACTAGCCTCTATATTATCCAAGTCCCCTCCTGAACGACCTTCTAGGACGTTACCAGCGGTACTTGCTCCAGAGGCTATAAGTCCAGGGATATTCATCTGCATTATGGCTTCAGGTGCTTGTGAGGCTACCCATTGAGTAGGTGTAGAGGGTTCAGGGATGCTATCGGAATATTCTCTCAAATCTCTACGCTTAGCATCAATGTATGTATCTACATCACTATCAGCATCTAGGATACCTAACTCTCTTCCAGTATCACCAGCAAAGAATAATGCTCCAGCACCTAAGTCAGCAGCACTACCCTTGAATTGATCCTTCATGGCTTCCCTTTCAGTGAGTAAGCCTTCTAACCTTTCTACGTCTCTTTGATTGGATTCATCAATATATTCTTCTCTAGCCTGTAGACCTCGATCTACTAACTCTTTACCTTTATCTAGAACCTTTTGTAAACGGGTTCTTTTCTTCTCTTGTATTTGTCCATTAGCGGGCATGAATAACTCCTTATCGAATGTATCTAGTTACGCTGAGAAAAAGAAGGAATATTCCTAGTATACAGTCAAGTAATATATTAGTAATATTTATAAGGAATATAGTTATCTATACTAGTACTATATAAGTATATTATTAATATATAAGCTATATTATAAGCTATATTCCTAAGGAATATTACTAAGAAGTACTTCTAAGGAGTATTCCTCATATCCCTAGTATACTTATAACTTATAGACTATCTATACCCTTGTCAACAGTAATATAGTAAGAAGAGGGTAGAAGAGGGTAAGAATATAGTATATAGCGTATAAGTAGAGGAATATAGTGTATACAGAAGAGGGATCAAGAGGGTAAGAGGGTAAGAGGGGATAAATAAGGGTAAGATAGAAGATAAAGAAGAAGATAAAGTAGAGGAGTACTTATTTAGGTAAAAAGGTTTTGAAGTAAATTCGGGGTATGGAGGGCACGCCCCTCGGTTTTTACCTATAAAGGGGGATGCCTTACCTGGCGGTTTATACCTATGATTTCCCCTCAAAAGTGCTATATTTCGGGATATTCCTTCCTCTTCCCAGCGTATATGCTACAGGCTACGTAATACGGGAGATACAGCCCATAGGTATATATACGTATACATGTATTAGTACCTATGTTATGGCATTATTCCTGGATATGTCCCTGGTGATTAGTACCTATGAGAGAGCAGGGATTCTTCCTTTGATTAGGGTTAGAGAGGGGTTATTTATGATATGTCCCTTGCTATTCCTGGCTTACGGGGCATACGTATTCCTACTATACGGCTATGCCGTATGTAGTTTATACACTTCGTTATTCTCCCTTAGTGGTTAGGCGTAGTGTGTAGGTATGAGATAGCCGTACCTTTAAGAATGCTTTTAAGAATGCTTTTACCAGTGCTTTTAAGAATGCTTTTACCAGTACCTTATCAGTACCTGTTACCAGATAGGCTTATCCGGGAGGTTTACTAGATAGGTTTACCAGATAGGCTTATCCGGGAGGTTTACTAGATAGGCTTATCTGGGAGGTTTATCCGGGAGGTTTACTAGATAGGTTTACCAGATAGGCTTATCCGGGAGGTTTACTAGATAGGCTTATCCGCTTTACTAGTACCTGTGGCTTTATTAGGTATAGGTTATTCCCAGTGTTAAGGAATATTTCCGCAAAGTAGCCTAGTTGCGTTATACGCCGGTATTACTGGCTTGTAGCGTACTAGCCTATATAGGGTTAGATATTTCTATAATTTATTTTGAATTAGTGTTTGACACTGTTTTAGACCGTCTGTATAGTTCGGGCTGTTGGTTAGCTACTCGCTACCAACGGGAGGGGTTTCTAACCTTTCCTTTGTTCTTTTACAATGTGGGGCTTGTTTTGTTCTTTTGTGTATCAATTACACAATGGAGTATTACTGATGACTAATTCTAACCTAGCATCTATCAACGGCTATACTTATTTCTCAATGCNACTGGCAAGGGGTTTGGCGATTTTATCGACACTATCCAGTTAACCGGGGCTGATGATGAGAATCTATTCGATATGGTTATAGACTTGTTTAATGTATAACCTATGTGAGCCAGCTATATAGTTGGTACACAAAAGAATAAAACAATGCTTTACATTTAATCGAACTGCCGTTACATTAACGGCAAGTCTGGAAACAGACAGGCGAAAGCCTAAATTGTTCTTTAAAATCGAGTCGAAAGTCTAGCTAGAATGTGTGAGCCATTGCACAGGATAGGTTAGTAATGTGGTCCGAAATTGGAGTAAGCCATATATGAAACAGACTTTTGAATTGGTGGTAAGAGCGAGTCCATCAGTAGAAACACGGACTATAACCTTTGAAATAGATTGGAAAGTTTCTACGCCACGTTATCGGCCTTGTTTACAGGGAGCGATAACAAAAGACTAATCGGCAGTCTTTAAAATTGCTTTTATAGCATCCCGTCGACTTGTAACCTAGTTACAAAGGGTTTTTCTTTAAAATTGAGAATCGGCATTTATGCCTGATTACTGGTCTACTATCTAAGGATACGGATTGGGGTTAGGAAGATGATAAACGACTCGGCTAATATCTAAGGATATGGCAAGGGGTTATCAATCATAAATGTATCGGCTTTTACTTGAATTTCTTTTAATTCATGCTTGTATAGGTGGAATAAAGTGATATTTCGGAAGTCTTGATAAGCCATAAGAAACCGAATCTTTATTGGGTATGCTCCCTTCTATAGCATGGTCTCTAAAACTAGTTTCTTAATATGGTTACTGTAAAGCGTGTCCATTAGCGATAAAATCCCGTCGGAAGTCTACCGACTAGTCAGAACCAAGTGTATCTGATGAACAGGGTTAGCAAGGTGTGTTGAGTAGCGGTTAGACTTGATATGTCAAACAGACGTGATTGGATAGGTTATCTAAGGATAATCTAAAATGTTTTGGGCGGATGATACCGTCGGGATTAATACTCCCTGAGGCAGTAGTAAGCAAGCGTAGTAAGGAATTGAACGAAAAAAGAAACAACGGTAAAAGGCTTTTCCAGATGGGAAATAGGGGTTAGCTAGTGTGGTATGCTACACTGGCAGATAGAATCTTTATCGGTAGTTTGGAATTATCTTTGAAACCACTAATAACGTGGTGGCGGATAGCCTATGTTATAGGTAAGCATGTAAGGGG
>NTHP01001041.1:50218-61778 GCA_003416845.1 Oplegnathus fasciatus | reverse complement strand
TACAGATGCTAGTACGATTGATAGAGCTAGTAGTATAGTTTTCATAGTTTATTACCTTGGTTCGCTTATTTAATTGTAGATAGGTTAGCTAGGATATTTGCACCAGCTTGTTTAATACGTATAGCTTCAGCTAACTCTTGTTCTGATTGAACATCATTAGCTATTTTATTTACTATAGTAATTAGTTTGTATGGAATGTAGATAGGGAAGAATAATACTTTTAATAGTTGTTTCATGATGTACTCAAATAGATTCAGCAATAGTTAATAGGATAGTAAGAATAACAAATGGATTAGTAATTATATTTAACATTGAGTGTAGTCATCCTTAATATTAACGATGAATCCATCAGGCATAGTCCATGTATATTTAACTGGTTCATTAGATTTAGAACCATATGCTTCACGCATAGCTTTACGCATAGTTTCAATATCAGGATATGTTATTTCACCACGCTCATTGATATGTGCAGTGTTATTTAATAGTTCAGCATCTAGTACATGTATTAGATTAGGATTAATTTTGTTAGTCATAATAGTTTGCCTTATTAGTTATATTTACGTTTATCATTAGCATTGTCGATAGCATATACATTCTGTTTGTATATAAGCATAAAGTTACAAGCTGCTTGTACTTCAGGTGATTTATTAAATCTTTTTATTTCCATTAACTCTGAATATGTACTTGTTAAGATGCCTTCAAATGATGTCTCAATTAGAGCATCATAGAACATCATATATTCATCATGTAATTCACATAGTTCTTCATGAGTGTACATAGTATTTACCTTATATTTGTTTATCGAAAGAGTATCCGAAGGATACAAGAATAGGATTAGATACGAGTAATCATATCTAAGATAAGTGGTGTTAATAGTAGTGATGCGAGTAATAGTTTAGTCATGGTATTCACCAGTTAATAGGTTGATACCAGTTAGTTCTTGGTAATTGGATAGTGCTAGTTCTACTGATTCTATACCTGAATTACGCATGTAACGTATTAGTACAATGTAGTTGTTTTCAGTGAATGTGTAGCCTTGGATGATATGTGTGAATGTCTTAGTCATTAGATAGTCCATAGATTGTTTACCTAGGATTATCCCGAAGGGAAGACTTCACTTTAGCTAAACGTTTAGTAAACTTTAGTAAATCATAATAAATCAATGCTTTGACATGAATATCCCTATCTTCTCTATAGGAATCATAAATTTAAGTAAGTTGTGTATTAAGTGCCTAATCCCAACCTAACCGTTAATAACTTACTTATAATCTATCTATCTATGTGTATGTGTATGTGTACTGTGTAAAAAATAAAGCCTAATCCCGAAGGACTAGACTTATATTCTTACTCTGCTACTGCTTCACCTAGTGATTGCTCTGCTTGGTTAATCTCGAATACCTTCTTATTGAACTCTTCTGCTGTTAGTTCGTTGTTCTTGAATGACTCTATTGCATCTAGACGCATCTGAGCGAAGATCTCTTTAGTTAGCTTGTTCTCTACTGACATGTTCTCTACTACGTCTGCTACGTTTTGAGTTGTACGTACTGCTGTACCTGCTAGTTTACCTAGACCAGTGATTGCCATAACGAACTCGATGAACATAGTGATGATAGCTGTGAATAACTTAGACATGATGTACTCCAATGAATATAAATATATAAGGCTGAATTGCCATAAATAACCCGAAGGGAGAAACATACAGAGTAAGTAAAAGTAGAGGGGGGGTAGGTAAGTAAAGGAACAAAGAAGAGAGTAAGTACTGCGTTCGTACTAAATTATGAAATTTACCTAAAGCTCGATTTGCAAATATATTATAGCTAGTCTATCTTAAAGATTCGGTTACATGTGAGTAGACCTAATCAAACCCTAGCCTGACTAACTGGGGTTTTCTTTTAATAATCTTCTGTACCTTTTAACTCTCTTAAACTATTAAACGTATAGTGCAATGCTATCTGTTTAACTTGGTTCGTCTCTTTAAAGATAAATACCTGATAACGGTAACGACTTATCTCAAACCTAACTAACTTAAAACTTTTAGTAAAATGATAGTCTTCTACAGGTACAATTATCATTGGTTCAATCTCTTGGAGTAAAAACATGTTCGATATTATAGAGCTTAAAGATTCCCTACCTAAACAACATAAAACTAAGATAACTACTAAGTTTGTAGATGACTTAAATAATATGCTTAAAGACCCTGACTATGGGGAACTTTATGCTAAGAATGTCACTACCTATACTACTGTTTTACAAGAGGGTAGGTTCAAATTAACTGACTACTTTAATGCTGTAGCCTTTGTTAGTTATAAGATGTTAGGTCTAGGTAACTTAGCTAGTTATCAGAAAGTATTCCCTGACAAATGTAAGAAGATGGTGGATAGAAACCTACCTCTTAAAGACATGCATGCCTTTGCTAGTACTTATAATAAGACTAAGTTAGTTACATTAATTTATGAGCAGACTCTTATTCCTGACCATATTATGTATGCTTCTGTTAGGCATAGAGCTATTGCTGCACAAGCTGCATTACTTAGTAGTAAGAATGAGCATATAGTACAGAAGGCTGCTGATAGTTTAATGAACCATCTTAAATCACCAGAGTCAGCGAAGCTGACAATTGATGTTGGTAGTAAAGATACTGGAGTGATTGCTGACTTGAGTAGTGCCTTGGCTAGTCTTGCTAACCAACAACAACAGATGATTACTTCTGGTTCAATGAATGCTAGACAGATAGCTCATTCTAAAATAATAGAGGGACAAGTAGATGATTGATACATTCTTTATTTTATTGGTTCTATTCTTTTATCTTTTAGCTGTTGCCTATATGGGAGGTAAACATTGAATAATTATGAGGCTGATATAAGTCCTAAGACAGTGGATGAGTATCTTAATGAATGTTCTTATGCAGATGATGCTTTATATATACCAAGTGAGTTTGCTTTAAAGTTTGTTAGTTTTATTAAACTAGTTAATGGTGCAGAAGGGGAAAGTAACCTTACTCCTGTACTACATTATAAAATGTTAGATAAAGCTGTAATGGACGATAAGGACTTAATTAACTTGGTTCATCGCGGAGCAGCTAAGACTACTTTGTTAGGTGAATACTTATTTTTATATATAGCAGTATTTAATGAGCTTGATGGGTTCGGCGAAGTACCCTTTGCAATCTACGTGTCTGATAGTATGGATAACGGGGTTAAGAACATGCGTAAGAACTTAGAGTTTAGAAGACAGAATAGTGAGTTCCTTATGGAATGGTTGCCTGTTGCTAAGTTCACTGACATCACTTGGGAGTTTACTAATAAAGCTGGTAAGACAACTGTAGTAAAAGGTTATGGTGCAAAGACTGGTGTACGTGGTGCTAAAGCTATGGGTAAGCGTCCTGTATTAGCAGTACTAGATGACTTAATTAGTGATGAAGATGCTAGATCTCCAACTGTTATTGCTTCAGTAGAAGATACTATTTATAAAGCTATCGACTATGCATTAGACCCAACTAGAAGAAAGATTATATGGTCTGGTACTCCCTTCAATGCTAAAGACCCTTTATATAAAGCAGTAGAGTCTGGTGCATGGAACGTTAACGTCTATCCTGTATGTGAGAACTTCCCTTGTACTAAAGAAGAGTTTAAAGGTAGTTGGGAAGATCGTTTTACATATGAGTTTGTTAAAGCTCAATATGATAAAGCTGTAGCATCAGGAAAGATTGATACCTTTAACCAAGAACTGATGTTAAGAATCATGTCAGAAGAAGATAAGGTAATCCAAGACACTGACATTCAATGGTATGACAGAGATGCTCTAATACATAATAAAGATACTTATAATTTCTATATCACTACTGACTTTGCTACCAGTGAAAAGACTAGTGCTGACTACTCTGTAATTAGTGTATGGGCATATAGTAGTAATGGTCATTGGTTCTGGGTAGATGGTATCTGTGCAAGACAACTACTAGATAAATCTATTGATGACTTATTTAGATTGGTTCAAATCTATAATCCTATTTCAGTTGGTTTAGAGGTTACTGGTCAACAAGGTGGTTTTGTTCCTTACATTCAAAGAGAGATGATGTTCCGTAATATCTACTTTAACTTTGCTAGTGAGGGTAACAACAATAACCCCGGAATTAGACCTACTACTCAAAAGTTCATGAGATTCATGACTGTTGTTCCTTGGTTCAAATCAAAGATGATGTACTTCCCTACTCAACTAAAGAATGGTGGTGTATTAGTGGAAGCAATGAATGAATTGAGTCTTGTAGCAAGAGGTGGATTTAAGGCGAAACATGATGACTTCATTGATACTATAAGTATGTTATCTCTCATGAATCCTTGGAAACCTAGTGGTGAACCAGAGTTGAAATACAATGATACTTCTGGGTTATGGGAAGATGATGATGACTCCGATAACTTTAATAATCTAGACTCTTATGTGGTGTAAATATGAATGTATTAGATATAGTGGAAAACTTACAAGGGGGTGAATTACGTAATCATCCTTGGTTCATCAACGATACAGTTTCAACTATTGGCAACAATAGTATTATTAGAGCTATTGATGTATGTATGACTGACCTCTATACAAGGTTTCCCATCCTTACTGATGAATTAACTATTATTCAAAACTCAGGTTTAACTCAATACTGGTTACTACCTCAATTTGCTAAATCTAATGTTAATTCTTTTGAAAGAATTAAGTATATAGACGATACGGTAGAAGCTCCCTTTACAGGTAATGTGTTAAGAGTAGAGAGTATCCAAGATGAAGATGGTAATGACTTAACACTCAACAGTAATGCTAAGTGTTTAGTTGCTTTCACTCCTGCTCCTGAACTAGTAGAAGTTCCTAATCCAGTAGATACCAATGCTCTGTTTGTAGTTTATAGAACTAGACCACCTAAGCTAACTACTTTGGATACAGAGTTCTTATTACCTGAACAATTTAGACCAGCACTTTTAGCTTATGTAGCTTATAGAGCTTACTCAGGTATGACTGACCCTCAAGCTAATAACCTAGCTATGATGAACTTCCAGAAGTATGAAATGTTATGTGCTCAGTATATCCATACAGGTATGGTTAATGCTGACGATAACTTATCTAATGATAACTTCTCTAATGGAGGATGGATTTAATGACATGTACTAATACCCCTAATGTCACTTGTGATGAATTGGTAGACAAGTATATTGGCAGTACTTATGACAGTGTAAAAGTAGTTGCTGATAATATTGAAGCTCTCGTTAAACTAACTGAACTTTTAGGTACAGGTGCAGGTACTTTATTTGAGAGTATTCTATTTCAGTTAGGACATAACATTGTTGGTTCGTTCGAAGGTGGTTTTACACTAACTGAGATTGGACAGTACGTAACTTATAAACAAGAAACGTATTACTATAATGGGGATATTTATCCTTATACAGTTAATGCAGGAACTCCAGTTAACTCTGACTTTACTAAAGGTTATAGAGGTTCTGTACAAGATTGGAATGCATTTGATAGAGCTTTATTAGACTATGCAAACATTCCTTATACTTCTGCTCCTGATGACTTTGTTCGTCAATTTAGACTTGATGCTTTAATTGCATTAGGTATTCCAAGAGCTTGGAAAGACGGTGAAACAGTTTATACCCTTAATACTTTGGTTCGCTTTGAGCATAAGAACTTTGAGTGTATTAAAGCACCTGCAATCATGGATGAGTTCCCTTCTCCAGAGTACTTTAAACTTGTAACTGTTGACCCTGATGATATTGTTCCAGATGTAGCAGAAGTAGTTAAACGTTATAAGGAAGAAGCTGAACTTGCTAGAGATTCTGCTATTGGAAGTGCTGCATCCTCTGCTGCAAGTGCATCAACCGCTGGCATTGCTAAGAACGAAGCTGAAGTAGCACGAAACGAAGCGGTAGCGAGTAAAGTAGCTGCTGAAGCAAGTGAATTAGCATCTAAAGAATCAGAAGTAAATTCTAAAGAATCAGAAACAATTGTTAAAGCTGCTGAAACAAACGTTATTAATTTAGCTACTCAAGTTATAAACGAAGCTACTGATGTAAATACTAAACATGCTGATGTAGTTGTTAAGCACGCAGCAATAGTTAACATGAATGATAATATTCAAGTGTCTGCTGAAACTATGACAGACCAGTTAATTCAAGCTAACATTGCTGTACTAGATGCTACCCAAGCTAAAGATAGAGCAGAAACATTTGCTGAAACTGCATTTAACCATTCTAGTTCTGCACAAAATGCTGCTGTAAGTGCTGAAACTGCTGGATATACTGCTACCCAAAGAGCTATTGAAGCTACTAACTCTGCTACAAGTGCAGAAGGTTTCAAACAACAAGCTGGAAACTATGCATCAACTGCCGAAGGCAGTATGGAAACAGCTCAAGCAAGTGCTGTATCTGCTAAATCTGATGCTGATAGAGCTTCATTAGCTGCTGGAACTATTGGTACTGCTGTAACAGATGCGAAGAATGCTGCTAAAGAGGCTGCAAAGAGTGCTACAGATGCTCAAACCTCTGCAAATACCTCAATAGCAGAGACATTTAAGGCAATTGAAGCTAAGAATGCTGCTATTTCCTCTGCTAATGCTGCTAAATCCAGTGAAAATAACATTCTTGGGATGATTCCAGAGCTTGAATCACTTAAAAATGATGCTGAAATAGCTGTAGTACAGGCTCAAAATAGTGCAATTTCTGCCTCTACATCTGCTACAAATGCTGCTAATAGTGCAACAGAAGTAGCTGATATTATTCCAGTAGCTACCGAAGCAGCTACTACAGCTACTAATGCTGTAACTCTTGCTAATGCTGCTGCAAGTGCTGCTCTAGTTAGTAAAGATGAAGCTGCTGTAAGTGCTACAAATGCTTCAACAGATGCTAGGTCTGCTGCTAACTCTAAGAGTGCTGCTAACTCATCTGCTATTAATGCAGGTAATGCTGAGACTGCTGCTGCTAGTTCTGCTGCCAATGCTGATGCATCTAAAACATCTGCTGCGTCTAGTGCTAATAGTGCAACTGCCTCTGCTAACTTATCAACTCAAGCTGTTGCTGATGCAACTATTCAAGCTGAGGATTCTGCTAACTCTGCTACTCAGTCTAAAGCTCAAGTTACATTGGCTCAGTCTCAAGTTAGTTTAGCTAGAGAAGAAGTAGATAAAGCTATTGACCAAGTAACTATTGCTCAGACTGCTAAAGAAGAAGCATTAGCTGCAAGAAATGGTGCTGAAGCTGCTAGAGATAAAGCAGAAGAGTGGGCAGTATCAGATACTACTAATAACTCATCTAAGTATTGGGCTAACCAAGCTAAAGATTTTGCTACTAACGTAATTCAAACAGGTGGAGCATTCACTCCTACTACTGCTACTCAGTATCCAAATATCACTGGTATTACTAAAGATACTCTTTGGTTCGTTACTTTTGAGGATGCTGCTACTAGATTTACATTTACTACAGGTAGTCTTAACGGTAAGACAGTAGCTTCTGGTGATACCTTACTATTAGATATGCCTACTAAAGAGTGGTCTATTATTAGGTCACAAGCATCTGCTTCTATTCTTACAGTGAATGGTCAACATGGTCCTCATGTAAATTTAAATGCTGCGGATGTTGAAGCTATTGGTAAGTATGGAGACCAGACAATTGCAGGTGCTCTAAATGTTAGTACCCTTAAAACAGGTTCTACTCATTTAAATGGTGACTGGGGTAATTTCCAATTTAACTTAGTTAACCCTACTACTGATGTAACTCAGATGATAGTTGAGGGTAATCCTCAAGGTGCATTGAATCTTATTGGTAGAAGAGCTGATGGAAATAACTCTTATGCTATAGCAATTCCTAAAGTTACAGGAACTATGTACACCACTGGTAATAAACCTACTGCCTCAGACGTTGGCGCAGCTTCTATTACAGAAGGTATGACTGCAATTAGCAGACCTGATTGGGATTTGAATACATTCCCTCCTGTTGGTGGAGTAGTTCGTCTTGGTTCAGTCAATTCAGGTTCTAATATTCCTAAATGGGCAGAATACTCTAACGTTATAAATGCTATGGCTAACCGTCAAGATACTATGTTCCAAATGATAGGTTCATATAAATCTCCTGACTTAGCTTGGAGAGGAGGTAATAAAGGTAGTCAAAATCTAGCTGATAAACCTTGGCTAAAGATTTACCATGAAGGTTTCAAACCAACTGCTACTGATATAAGTGCTTTAGATAATAGAACTACAGGTATTGTAGGTGGTACAGACTTATACCAGTACTTTAAGTCATGTCCTTCAGGAATGTATAAGTCTGGTTCAGATGTATTGAATGCACCTGCTGGTTATAGTCATAGTGATTTCTTAGTAATTGATCACGGTAGTAACTATAGAGCTATTCTTTGTTTAGACCAGAACAATAGATTCCATACTTTATATTGGAATAGTGGTGCGCATACAGGTTGGGCATCAACATACTCAACTGCTGCTAAACCTACTTGGACTGATGTAGGTGGTAATAATTATTGGGAATATGCCAACGGGAATACTGACCCTACTTGGATCGCTCCTAAGAAACCAATCATAACTAGCCAAGCCATTAAACCTTATATTACTCACAATAAGTTGATTGATTTAGGTAGAGAAGATTCTCAATGGAAAACAGTATGGGCAGATAGTTTTAAAGGTGCTACTGGTAGCCTTACTGGTGGATTAAGACTTGGAGGACTTGAACTAACTGGGGCAAGTTCTGCTTATGGAACAGCATTTACTATTGTTAGTGATGATTCTCCTACTTATAAACTTCAGATTGGTGTAGGTAATTCATCTTATTGTCATTACCAAACTAATACTGTTAATGGTCACTGGTTTGATAAAGCTGTAGCTGTGCGTGGGGAAATCTTTGCTGGTTCGACATATAACCAAAGAGTTTATCACCAAGGATTTAAACCTAGAGCAGATGAATTAGATGGATTAGTTACTATCACTCGTTCGTTATCTCTTGCTGCTGATCAATGGGTAGATACTGGTATCGTAGGGGGAGCATTACCTACAGGTTCTTACATAGTTCAATTGTATGCTAACGCTACTATTCAACTATCCCTATATGATGAAACTTTCACAGGTATTATGACTTGGTTCGCTACTGATACTAACTCAAGTGACTTCTGTGAAATCCCTACTCATAGTGCTGGTCATGCTTCTAATACTCGTCATTTATATTTACGTACTGTAAGACAAGGAAGAGGTAATGGTGGATTGAAATTACAGATTATGTGTAATCATGCCACTGTATCTGCTGCCTCTCTAGTGTTTAAATTCCGTAAACTAATCTAACCTATGGGGGAGTAATCCCCCTTATAAGGAACTTTAATGAAAGTAGAAAAACTCTATGCTGAACTTGGTGTTTATGACGATGGGGTACGAGTCTATTCATCTAAGAATAAACCAGCAGTAGGTGACTTAAACGCAGTAGCTAAGACTGGCGATACTATGACTGGTCCTTTAGTTATTACCCAAGATAATGCAAACCCTAAACTAATTATTCATCGAACCAATAATAATACGAACGTATCTTTAGGTTTTCAGGATATGAATAATCGTTTAGTTAAACTTGGTTTAGGTGGGGATAATCATCTTTATTACGGTACTTCAGATGATATATCTGGAGCTGGTTCTAAGATTTATTCTACTGGTTTTAAACCAACATGGGCTGACATTGGTGGTAACTCAATGTGGACTTCTAGTAGTGACCATATTGTTGCTGCTTCTGGTAAAAATTGGATTAGATCTGCTAACCCGTCTGGTGGATTCTTACCTACTTCCTCTGGTACTGGTAGTTCTGCTGTAGGCATGATTGGTACATCTGCGTGGTGGTTCAGAGAAGCATGGGTAAATACATTCCGTGGCGGTTCAATGAATGTATCTAGTAAAGTTACCTGCGGAGGTCTAGCTACATCTTCTGTGATTCAAGATACGAGATTACCATCAGCTAACCAACAATTAGTTAACTGTAATGGTCCTGCTGGCTTAGTGTATGTAGGTAATCCAACTAATGTTTCTAGAGTTACATTAGAGACTACTTCTGCTGGTGGTGCATATCATAATACCCATCAAATCTATACTACAAATTATAAACCAACTTTAGATGTATTAACTGGTACTGCGGTTAAAGCATTAGATTCATCTACTCTAACTGGTAAAACTGTTGCTCAGATTGTTAGTGAAGCTAGAACAGGTTTAATTACTGCTGCTAACGTTTATACCAAGACTGAAGCTGATGCTAGATTCTTTAACAAAGCTGGTGGAACAGTAACAGGTAAAATTCACCTTACTGCTTATGACCCTTTAGAGTTAAGACAACCTAGTGGATGGTCTTATTTAACTATTAAGTCAGGTGCTCAAGAAGCACATATAGCTCAAACTGATGCTGCTGCGGAAGGAGCTGCTGCTAATAGTTTACATCTACGCCCTTTAGGTGGTCCGCAAGGGTCATTGATTATTCAGCCAAATGCCCAAATGATGCATAAAACATCTCATGGGTATGTGAAGATTGGTTCAGCTAATACTACTTATTGTCATTATGATACTGACAGACCTAATCATTGGTTTAATAAACCACTAAAAGTAGCTGGTGAAATTTATGCAGGTACTAGTTATAACCAACGTGTTTACCACACAGGATATAAACCAAGTGCTGCTGATGTAAATGCTTATACTAAAAATCAAGATATTGTTATCGACAAAGCTGCGCCTAGATTATGGTTACGTGGTGACATCAATAGTTCTGACGCTGGAAAACTATATATAACAGAAGACACCAATCATGGTGGATGGATTGGTTATAACGGCTCTGCTAATTCAGTTCAATATGGTTATCGTGCTAATAGTGTAGACGGGATTGTATTTAGTCACGACTATAACTCCAATGCTGTTACTTTTACTGGTTCTATAGCAACTCCAATGATAACAGTTAATACTGCTGGAGGTGTTGGAACTAGATTTGGTTCTTCTGCATGGAAAGCTTTAGTTGGGGTTTCTAGCACTGCTAACGAATATTTATTTGGAGGTACTTCTAATGGTAGTACTTCGTTTGAACATTACATAAGGATTGGTGCTAATAAGTTCCAATTTAATAATCAAGATGTTTACCATACAGGTAGAAAACCTAGTTGGGCAGATATTGGTGGTAACTCCTATTGGGTAAATAATTCAATTGGAGGAACACCATGTACTCAATCAGTAAGAGGTTGGATCGCTGCTAAAACTAATCATGGTTATTTACCTAGTAAAGCTTCTACAGGTGCTTCTGCAACTGAGCATCTTGGTACATCGTCTTGGTGGTTTAAAGAAACATGGTCTAATTGGTTCAGAGGCGGTTCAGTTAATGTAACTGGAGAAGTAAAAGGCTCTTCTGCACATATCGTTGGTGGTGATGTCGTTATGGCAATACCTAATACAACTGGAGGATGGGCTAGAGGTGTTACTTTTAAAGCGCCTAGTGGTACTGGCAATACTTTAGTAGCTGCTGGAGCACATGGTGGTGGAGCTACTGCAAGTAGTTACCATATTGGTTTTGGTCCA
>NTHP01001041.1:33757-45099 GCA_003416845.1 Oplegnathus fasciatus | reverse complement strand
AAGGTCCACAGGGTTTAAGAGGATTAGAAGGTCCACAAGGAGCTATCGGTCCTATGGGTCCAAAAGGACCTGAAGGTGAAATCGGACCTCAAGGTTTAAAAGGTGATAAAGGTGAAACTGGTGATAGAGGTCAGAAAGGTCCTCAAGGTGACATCGGTTTAACAGGTGCTCAAGGTCCTGATGGACCAACTGGTGCTCAAGGACCTCAAGGTAAAACTGGTCCAGAAGGTATTAAAGGACCACAGGGTTTACAGGGTGATAGAGGACCTGAAGGACCACAGGGTAAGATTGGTCCAGATGGTATCCAAGGTCCAGAAGGAGCAAGAGGTCCACAAGGAATTGTAGGTCCTACAGGTGCGCAAGGACCAGAGGGAGATACAGGTCCAATTGGTATTAGAGGACCAGAAGGACCTCAAGGATTGCCGGGTCCAATAGGTCCTCAAGGTGCAATAGGTCCACAGGGTCCTAAAGGTGTTCAAGGTAGTAGAGGACCAGAAGGTGCTGTTGGTAAAACAGGTCCAGTAGGTGCTAAAGGTGCTCCGGGTGCTCAAGGTATTCAGGGTATTGCTGGTATCCAAGGTGCTAAGGGTGACAAAGGTTCTGCTGGTGATAAAGGACCGAATGGTGATGCAGGTAGGTCTGTAGAATCTAAGATGTTTAATGGTTTAATCTCTACTGCTCCAGTATGGATTGGTAATAACCAAACTAAGGTTGTATATAGAGCATCTATTACTAGGTCTGCACCTTATGAACGCTTTGTAGTATTTGATGGTGTTAGATTTAAGCAAGATGGTAATGACCATCCCAATGCTCAAATATTCTTACATGGTGCTCCTGAAGGTATTAGATATGTTAAACACTTAGGTCTTAATGGTGAGATTCACATTACACCTAGGCTTATGTCTAAAATCCCTGCTGGATGGACAGGTACTATTGAGTTAAGAGCGTATAGTTATAGTGGTGGTTACTATCTATTAGCTAACTCAGAGTACGAAATTGATAATGTCCCTCACGGTAGATACATTGTTGAATTGCACTCAACAGGTAATTCATTAGCGTAAGAGATAGAGAACATAATAATAAAGGAACTATACTGTTCCTTTATTTAATTGGGAGATGGTCATGGATATGGAACAAGAAGTAACGAACCAAGAAAAACTAACTAAGTGGAAGAATGAACCGACAGTAGATAATCTCAAGTCAGACTTACATCAAGCTACCTCTACTCATGGTGAGCAGATGGCTATGATTGAACATTGGAATAGTCTACGTAATGTAACTAGTGCAGACACACCTAATAAAAGATGTGGACGAAGTTCAGTACAACCTAAGTTGGTTCGGAAACAAGCTGAATGGAGATACTCTGCATTAAGTGAACCTTTCCTTAATAATGATGACATCTTCTCAGTTACACCTAGAACATATAGAGATAGAGAAGCTGCATTACAAAATGGTTTAGTACTTAACTATCAGTTTAATAATCAAATAGATAAAGTTAACTTTATTGATAGATACGTTAGAGCTGACGTAGATGATGGTACTGTAATTGTACGTACTGGTTGGGAATATGAAGAAAGAGAAGTAACTAAGTTAGTTCCTAGGTATGAGTATGATGAAGTACGTGATCCATTTTTAATTGCTAGGATTACTGAAGCTCAACAGTTATATATGAATAACGATGTTAAGTTCCATATGTTATCTACCCAACTGCAAGAATCAGTATTGGCTAGTATGGAAAATGACAGACCTATTAAAGCTGTAACTGTAGGTACAGAAGAGATAACTCTTACTGAAATAGTTAAGAACCAACCAACAGTAACAGTATGTAATCCACGTAATGTAATAGTTGACCCTACTTGTAATGGTGATTATGAGAAAGCTAACTTTATAATTTATTCTTACGAAACGAGTCTTAGTGATTTACGTAAACTAGGTGGTTATGAAAACTTAGATGAAGTAGAAGCACTTGGTAACTCTATGGGTCAAGATAGTAATCATGTCACTTTAAATACTTCCTTTAACTATGAAGATGAACCAAGAAAGAAATATGTAGCTTATGAGTACTGGGGTTATTGGGATATTGATAACTCAGGTATGACTAAACCTATAGTAGCAGTATGGATTGGTGAAACTATGGTACGTATGCAAGAGAATCCTTTCCCTGATGGTGGATTACCTTTTGTAATTGTCCCTTACCTTCCTGTTGTTGGTTCGGTTTATGGTGAACCTGATGCTCCATTACTAGAAGATAACCAAAAGTTAATTGGTGCTCTTACTAGAGGTATGGTTGATTCAATGGCAAGAAGTGCTAATGCACAGATTGGTATGAGAAAAGATGCTTTAGATGGAGTTAACAAACGTAAGTTTAAGACTGGTCAAGACTATGAGTTTAATCCTAACGTTGACCCTAGAGCAGCAGTTATAGAACATAGTTATCCAGAACTACCAGCATCTACTTTTAATATGTTACAGATGTTTGGTTTTGAAGCTGAATCTCTTACTGGTGTTAAATCATTTAGTGGTGGTTTAAGTGGTGATGCTTTAGGTAAGACTGCTACTGGTATCCAAGGAGTATTGGATGCAGCAGGTAAAAGAGAATTAGCTATCCTAAGAAGATTGGCTGATGGTCTAGAGAAAGTAGCTAAGAAGATTCTAGCTATGAATGCAGTATGGTTATCTGATGAAGAGACTATCCGTATTACTGATGAAGACTTTGTATCAATTAATCGAGATAATCTTGTTGGTTCGTTTGATATTAAATTAAGTGTTTCTACAGCAGAATCAGACAACATTAAGGCTCAAGAACTTGCATTTATGCTACAAACTACAAGTGCAGTCTTGCCATTTGAAATGACTCAGACTATTCTTACTGAAATAGCTAGGTTAAGGAATATGCCTGATTTAAGTAAATTAATTAAGGAATTTAAACCTCAACCAGATCCTAAAGCTGAATTAGAGAGTCAAAACCTTCAATTAGAAAATCAGAAACTCCAAGCTGAATTACAATTGGTTCAAGCTGATATTCAATTGAAGCAAGCTCAAATCCAACGTGAATTAGCTAATGCTAAGAAGATGACTACTGAAGCTAACTTGAATGACCTAGACTTTGTTGAACAAGAGTCTGGTGTTAAACAAGAAAGAGAGTTGGAAATCCAACAAGCTCAGGCTCAAGGCAATATGAAACGCGATATAACTAAATCTGTATTAGATTCCCAACTTAAAGCAAAGGATACAAATAATGTCTCAGGAACTAAATGAATTACAACGTGACTTAGAAGCAGCTAAATCAATTGTAGTTAAAGGTGAAAAACTACAACAACTGTTTCGTAGTCCAGCATTTAAAGAATTAATTCTTAAAGATTACATTAAGGAAGAAACACTACGTCTTCACTCTTTACTAGCACAAGTTAAAGGTGAACAGCGTGATATGGTAATTGCAGAATTAGATTCTATTTCTCGTTTTAAAATGCATCTTAACTACGTTGAGCAATTCGCTTATTCAGCAGAAGATAAAGTAAAAGAAATTGAAGCTGCTATTCGTGAAATCCAAGACGAACATTTCTCTGCTGCTAAAGAAGTAGAAGTGAATACATCTTACGAGGCTTAATACTATGAACCCGAACCAAACTAATGTAGACATCTTCTCAATGAGTGATGAAGAATTTACTGCTTGGGAACAGGGTTCTTTGGTTCAAGATGATAAGGAGTCTGCTTCGGCGGACTCTTTTATTACTGAGTCTGAAGAAACTTTGGATCAAACCCAAGAAGTGGTCAATGAAGAAGAAGAATATATCGAACCATCTAATACTGATGAAGAGGTGGAAGATGATAGCAATGGGTTTGACGATACCTCAGAAGAAGATATTCGAGATGAACAAACTGATGGTACTGACGATAATGGGAATGAAGATGAAGTTGAAACTTCAGACTTTGACTACCAGTCAGAATACAACAGACTCATTGGTACACCCATTAAAGCGAACGGTAAAGAAATTACCTTAGATAATATGGATGATGCTATTAAGCTAATCCAAATGGGTGCTAACTACTATAAGAAAGTAGAGCAATTAAAACCTGCTCAGAAGATTATAGCTATGTTGGAAAATAATAATATGCTTGATGAAGATAAGTTAAATTATGCTATTGACTTATTAAACAAGAATCCTCAAGCTATTAATAAATTAATCGGTGAAGCTGGTGAATCCTTTGAACAGGATGAAGACCAAGCTAAAGATTATAAACCAACTAACTATGAAGTTTCTGAGAGTAGAATTGCTGTGGACAATGCTCTTAAAGAAATCTCTAGCACTCCTACCTACACTCGTACAGTTCAAGTACTTGGTTCGGATTGGGATAACGCTTCAAGAGAAATCATTAATAGTAATCCAGAAGTAATCCAAATTATTAACGAACATATGTCTAGTGGGTTATTTGACACAGTTAGTCAAGAGGTTGAGAAACGTAAGATGTTAGGAACAATCCCACAGGGACTTTCTGATATTCAAGCGTACAAACTTGTTGGTGATTCCTTATATGCTCAAGCTGTACCTACTGAACAAGGTCAACAGTCAGCCAATGTAAATCCACCTATTCGTAAACCAAATAGAGAAACTGTAGTCAGTCAAAAGAAAGCTGCTAGTGTACCTAGAGCAAAACCATCTACTAATTTAAGTAATCAGTTAGTGGATGTTTATTCGATGTCTGATGAAGACTTTATGAAAAGATATGGTAATTAAGGATTTTAATTATGGCTGATACACGTATTGAGAAACACCCATCTGCTCCAAATGGTTATCCAACTCGTCCTGCTTCAGGTCGTCCAGCTAACCGTGGTCAAGCGATTTACAATAACCCAATGTGGGTTGTTAAAGATGGTAATGTAGTACAAGGTAATCAATCATCTATTGGTGAGCAATTACGTTTAGATATTTTTATCAAACAAGCTCTGATTGATTTACAAGATGAGAAGTACTTCTCTCAAATGTCTGGTGTTTATAATCTACAGAAGCATTCTGGTAAGGTTATTAAGAAGTTCCATTACATTCCTCTACTAGATGATCGCAACCGTAACCAACAGGGTATTGATAAGAATGGTCTTGATTCTGGTTGGACAGGTGCAGCAGACGCAGGTGCAGGTGATGGTCTAAACCCATACGGTAACTTATATGGTTCAAGCCTAGACATTACTGCACAGACTGTAGCTGAACCAGTACTAACTGAAATTGGTGGTCGTGTTAACCGAGTTGGTTTTACTCGTCTAGTACTAGAAGGTACTCTACACCGTCTAGGTATGTTCTACGAGTTCACTGCTGAAGCTCTTAACTTCGATTCTGATGCTGACTTACTACAGCACATGGGTCGTGAGTCTATGCGTGCTGCTTACCAAATCCAAGAAGATATGATCGCTAAACAGCTAATCATGTCTGGTTCTAAGTACTTTACTGGTGACGCTACTGAGATTTCTAAGGTAGGTGCTTCTACTGGTGCTGGCTCAGATGCAGCGGCAGCAGGTGCATACACTGTTCACTATGCAGACCTACAACAACTAGCTATGGTACTTAAAGATGCTAAAGCTCCTAACAAACTTAAAGCATCTCGTGGTTCAAGCATTGTAGATACTAAGATTGTTGGTTCAGGCTATGCTCTATTCGTAGATTACGATATGGAAATCCAAATCCGTAATATGCCTGGTCTAGATGGTCATACTCCAGCATTCATTGGTGTAGAACATTACGCTAATGGTACTAACGTACTACGTGGTGAGATTGGTACTGTAGGTCAGTTCCGTATTATCTCTATTCCTCGTATGCCTCGTTACCAAGCTGGTGGCGGTAAGTGTACTGACCAAGCTACTACTCCGTTCCATGTATCTAAAGGTTTTGCTGGTAACATCATTACTGGTAACACTGATACTTCAAGCTACTACTACGATGTATATCCTCTAATGGCTATTGCATCAGAAGCATTTACTTGCCTAGGCTTCCAAGCTGATATGGGTGGTAAAGGTAACTTCAAGATGATTACGAAGATGCCGGGTGCAGAAACTGCTGATAAGGATGATCCATACGGCGAATCAGGATTCACTTCTATGAAGTGGACTCACGGTATGCTAGTAGACCGTCCAGAGTGGATTGCAGTACTACACTCAATTTGCTACAAGTAATATAGATTGGGAGGAGAAATCCTCCCTTTTTCACATTAATTAAAGAGTAAATACTATGTCTGATGTAAAAGAACTAGAAGCAATGGAAGTAGAAACACTACGTAACCAATTAGATTTATTTGGTGTTAAGTATCATCACAACGCTAATATCTCTACACTTAAAAAACTATTAGAAGATGCTAGAAAAGAAACTGCTAAATCTGATACTGGTTTACAAACAAGAGCAGAAGTTAAATCAACAGCTCTTAAACCAATCTTAGTTAATGTTACTTGTCTTAACCCTAATAAGTCACAATTACGTGGTGAGATGATTAGCTTTGGTAATCGTGTACTAGGTAGATGTAAAGACTTTATTCCTTATAACTGTCCTGAGAGTAATGGTATTTGGATTTCTCAAATGGTTTATGGAATCCTTAAAGAACGTAGATTCCTACATACAGAAGAACGTCGTTCAGTTGACCCTATCACTGGTGAATCACATTCATCTAAGTGGCTACCTGAGTTCTCTGTTGAGGTCATTAAACAATGATCGATTTAGAAATATCTGATATTACTGTTGGTTCAGGTACTTTAGAGGGTGATGGTGCATTCGACATATTCATGCAAGCTGCAATGGTACACTTGCGAAAAGAATATGCTGATGGTCGTATCTCTGGTGATAAGTACGCTGATGCTTACATAGCTATAATGAATAATGTGTTAAACACAGCAGCTCAGTTTGCAGTTAATAAAGTAAACATAGCTAACCAAAGAGAGATGAATCAAGAACAGAAGAACTTGTTAATCGCTCAAACAGCAGCAGTCTATAAAGATATTGAAGTAGCTGATGAACAGATAAAACGAACTCAAGAAGAAGTTTTATCTATCATTCAAGGTAGACTACTAGTTGATGTTCAGATTGAACAAGCAGAAGCTAGCGTACTTATGGTTAAAGAGCAAACCAAACAAGTTACTGCTAATACTGTTCTAGTTACTGAAAATACTAAGTTAGCTGTACAGAATACAGCTTTAACTGAGCAGAAGATTGTTACTGAGAAAGCACAGACAGCAGACAATATTAATGGTACTGATGTCACTGGTTCGATTGGTAAACAGAAAGCAGTATATGATGCTCAGATTAAAGGCTTTACTACTGATGGTTTACATAAGACAGCTAAACTATTAGTAGATACTTGGTCTGTTCGAGAGTCTGCTACTGATGCTGGTACAGGTGCTAACCCTCAAAACAANGTTGGTGTTCTAGTTAAGGCATTAGCTACTCAAGTAGGTGCTACAGTTCCTTAATTGAACCAAGAGTTGTTATTATTAAAGGTAGCCTTAGTGCTACCTTTTTTATTGGAGATTATATGGGATTATTTGATAGAAAGAGATTAACTACAGCTACTCAAGTACTTCACATGGTAGAAGATACTCCAGATATTATTAAGCAATCTGTAATGTCATCACTACTAGGTGATAGGGATATGGTTCCTGATATTCTAGATACTATAAATAATAGTCTTAGTACTAGTATAAATAAGTACCATAGATATGCTCGAACCAAGTATACAAATGGATTACCTGAAGGAACTATTGGTTATGAAGCTGTTCCTGCTGAGAAGATTCAAGCAGCTCTAGACTTAGATAGACCACCAGCAGCAGGTAAAGCTAATGGTGTTAGAGTAGCTATCATGGATAAACCAAGTACAGATGACCTTTGTTTTGATTGGCTCGCTGTTAACAGAGCTGATACTTGGTATGAAACTCAAAGGTACTGGAGAGAAGATGTTGGTTATGGTCCAGATACTTTATGTCTATTTATAAGTTCTGCTTACGTTAGTCGTACTCAAGTAAAGTTTACTTATAACTTTAATAACCATGCAGGTAATCCAGTATGGAGAGATAGAGTTATAAATGTTACTGAGTATCCATTAATTATGGATGAGCTGTACTACAACGTTGAATACAATATCTATGACTTAGCTACTGGTACTAAAGAAGGACATACAAGATATTGGCAATACCTCATTAGTTCTAATAAATATCCTGACATGCAACCTGACCATAGTGAAAACTATTCACAGTTCATGCCTATAGTTCCTATCAGGGTAAACAATAAAAACTATGCTGATGAATCTTTAAAAGATACTCCACTATTTAAAACTAGTAAGTACATGCTTGATATTCTAGAGATAGACTTTGAGCAACTTGCTAATGGTATTAATGCTAATCCTGATATTAAAGATATAGACCACGGTTACTTTGTTATTGGAGTAAACCCAAGAAGTACTAAAGTAGAAACCAATGATTATCTATTTAGATTCTTTAGTGACTTGGAAGGTAGAAGTGGAGCTGGTGAAGCTGCATTTAATCAATGGTGGTATGACCCTCAGAAAACAAGACAACCTCCAATCAATACACTTGAGATTAGAGATGCTACTTATAATACTGTTCTATGTTGGAACTATATTAGAAGAACAATAACTAGAGGTACTATTGGTAAGGTTGGTGAAGTTAAGAAAGTTATTGATGCTAACCACGGTACACTTAATGTATCTCTAGGGGACCCAGCTAGTCCTTGGGTTAGTAGAATAACTATAGAGAATCCTGCAAATACAATGACACTAACCAAGCAAGTAGATAAAGATTACTATGTTGAGTTGGTAGTATGTGGGTTAATGTTCTCTAATAGAATCTATGGAACTAGTGTTGATTACATTAGTACTCTTGCTTCTAAAGAGGGTGAAGAAATTATCATACCTCTTAACTTATCTATATTTAATGACCTACCTAAACTTAATGCTAACGTACTTCTGTATGATTCATTACTTATGGTATTCAATGCTTTCCAGTGGACTAAACTTAAATGGTATCAAACAGGATTCTTTAAGATAGTTACAATTGTAGTCTCGATAGCTATTACTATTATATCTGTTGGTGGTTTATCAGGTTTATCAGCATCTCTTATTGGTTTAGCTTCTGCTGGTGTATCAGCTATGGTTGTTGCAATAGGAAAGGTACTTCTTACTTCTATAGTAGTTCAAGTTGGTTTCAAGTTTGCTGCTGAACATTTAGGTATAGAGTTTGCTTTAATACTTGCATCAGTAATGGCTGCTTATGGCATATTAGGCTCTGACTCTATGTTTGGATTACCTAATGCTCCTGATTTAATCCAGATAGCTAATCTTGGTTTCAAAGGTATTCAAGCTCAAGTAACTGAAGAGATGATTGGTATTCAGACAGCAGCAATGGAATTTGCAGAAGAAGCTGAGAACCAAATGAAAGAACTTGAAGATATGACTTCAGAGTTGTCACCTCAAGTTACGTTAGACCCAATTGGGTTATATACTAATGTTGGTATGTTACCTAACGAGACAGCTAGTGCATTTTTAAGTAGGTCTTTAATGACTGATACAGTTACTCCTACTCTAGATTCTGTTACATCGTTTGTAGATAACTCACTAAGACTAGATTTTTATTAAGGAATTATTATGCAGTTTAATTTACCAATGAATATTAATAACCCACAGATGCAAGGTTTCAGTCCTATGGGTAATGCTAATCCTTATGCTCAAGTTGGTGTTGGTCAAGGTCAGATGGGTTTGTTTGAAGGTATGGCGGGATGGGCAGACCAACAATTAGGATTAGAGAACTCTCCATTAATGAGAGGTGCTCAAAGTGTTGGTGGTATGTGGGATAGCGCTACTAGTGAGGGTGGATTACTAACTCAAGATTCTATGTTTGGTGGTAAAGGTAGTACTGGTTGGTTTGCTCCTGCTATGCAAGCTGCTGGTGGCTTAATGCAAGGTTGGACTGGTATGCAGCAAATGGACTTAGCTAAGAAGCAGTTTGCTTTCCAACAAGATGCTTTTAATAAGAACTATCAGAACCAAGTTCAATTAACTAATCAGTCTATGGTTGATAGACAACAAAAGAGAGCTGCTGCTAACCCTGAATCATTCAGTGCTCCTGATGAGCAATGGAAGAAATCTAACTTACTACCAACAAGATAAGGAGTAGCTCATGGCTATCACTTGGAGAAATGTTAATGCACCTAACTTACAAGGTGTACAACAAGGAGTTGCTGCTGCTGGACAATCATTTACTAATGCCTTTAATACTTTAGGTGGTATTGGTGAACAGCAACGTGAAATGAATATCTATAACCAACAATTACAAACTGATAAGAATACTCAGTCTGCTATTGAAGCTATTCGTACTAATGCTCCTACTATTGAAGCATACGATAAGATGAAGTTTGGTGATGTAGTAAATCCTTTTGGTGAGGATTTAGATAGAGCTAAAGTCTATAAGTATTATGAAGATTTTGATAACCAACTAAGACAAGAAGAACAAGAAGAGTTAAACCTAGAAAAAGGTGAGGTTGATATTCTTAAAGGTAAGCAAGCTCTAGGTACTGGTAGGTTACAACAACAGAAGTTAAAAGGTGATATAGCTAGAGGTCAAAGACAAGACCAAGAAGATACAGCTATGAACAATATCGCTAATACTATTATGTCTGCTTATGCTCAAGGTAAAACCCCAGAGGATATTAAGACTCAGATTATGCCTACTCTTCTTACTGGTTCAAATGCTAAGTTTGCTGGTAAAGCTTATCAGTTCTTTGATGGTATTGATAAGAGCAGACAGAGTTTAACTGTTAATGAACAAAGACATGTAACTCATTTAGATTCAGCAGCTAAGTTAGAACATGACGATACTATCGGTAGTATTACTGCTGAGATGTCAGCTTTAAATAGTACTTATCCTGTTGATCAATCTATTACTCCTCAAAATGAAGTTAAAACTTATGGGGATACTTTTACCTATCTACAGAAAGTAGCTCCTGCTCAAGGTTGGTGGCATCCATCAGTCGATACTGACTGGGGTGCAGAAGGTAAAGAGTTACAGAAGAAAGTTGAAAGTCATTTAGCTGATGCAGAGAAACTTATAAATGATAAGCTACCGAAAGGTACTAACTATAAAATTCCACCAATGGTATTACAAAAAGCAGTTGAGACAATGCCAGTAGGTACAGATAAAGAAATGGACACTACTATGTTAGTAGACCGTTTAGTTGATTTATCTATGAGAGAGAACCAAAACAGAGTTAACAAGGAACAAAAGAGAATTAGGTCAGGTCAGTTGAGAGAACTAAAGAAAGAAGCTGATTGGACACTAATGGATACCTTAAAGAACA
>NTHP01001041.1:0-28271 GCA_003416845.1 Oplegnathus fasciatus | reverse complement strand
ATGTTTATTAGTGGAAGAAGAGAGGAAGCTCTTAGTGGGTTACTTAACTTTGCTAACATTCATACTGCTAAAGCTAAGAACTTAGAAGCTGCTTATCGTAGATTTGAAAGTACTGGTGAAGCTCAATCTATTGATGGTTTAGTAATAAATCAGAAGTCTGCTCGTCTAATACGTAATGTACGTAAAGAAGCTCAAGGCTTATCTGCTGCTTACTCAATGCTAAAGAAAGGACCAACAGATGTCACTACAGATGAAAGTGTACAAGCTCAAGAAGAAACTCAAGATAGAGTACCTAGTCCTCAAGTGGAGAATGTTGAAACTACTGGGACTGATACCGAACCAACAAGACCAACTGAACAAGTACAACAAACAGAAGTACAGGTAGAAGGACTTCCACGTACTCCTGAAAATATGGTTGCAGCTAATGAATTTGTACAACAGGTTATGGCTGATAGACCTGTAGAAGCTTATGAAGAATTAGTAAAACAACAACAACCTTATTTACGTCCTGACCAAGCAAGACATATTGCTTTAGGGTTAAGAGCTAAAGAGATTAAAGATGTATTAACTTATCAAGCTAACTTAACTGAAGGTGAAACATTACCTGCTCGTCCTGAAGTAAGTCCTTTAGGTTCTTCTTATACTCAACCTCAAGAAGAAGTACGGGTAACTAAAGTAGGTAAAACTTTTTACACTACTAGAGAAGATGGTTCTATTGTTAACTCTAAGACTGGTAAGCCAGCTAGAAAAGACATAGCTGAAAAGGTTAAAGAGACTCAAGAAGAGTTCGATAAGTTAGATGAACCTGTAGTAGAAGATAAACCTTTTAACTTAGCTAAAGATTCATTAGCTAAAGAAAGTGCATTCAGTACTAAATTTAAAGTAGGTAGTAATCCTAGTGGTCTAGATACTATTAGAGATTTCTCTGCATCAGTTAGTGCTAATCCTGATTTACTGGAAAGATTCTATGCAGGTCCTATTAGTGAAGGAACAAGACAAGTAGCAGACATCTTTACTAGATTCGATAGACATATTGGTTCAGGTATTGATGCTGTATTTAACCCTGAATCATTTGACCCAGTTAAGTATCCACATCTATTAGATACAGATATGGTTAAACACTTAATGGATGAGAATGGTGAACTACCAGCTAATGTTAAGACTGCTATTACTGTAGGTATTTATAGTTGGGTTAATGCATCTGCTAAATCTGCGATGACTACTACTGTAGATGACATTCGTTCTATGTTTGGTATTGATGAAGATACTAAGATTGGTGATGATTTATATTCATTGGTTTCAGATGTAGGTACTACAACTAACGCTGTTAAGAATGAAATAGGTAAAGCTGCATTTGCTTCACTTAACTTTAAGACTACTGATGATGCACTACTATCAGATAGAACTAGTTTTGAAGATTCATTAGGTAACTTAGCCTTTGGTGTAATGGCACATCTAGAATTAATTAAAGTTAGTCATGTATCTAACCAAGCATTAAATGATGTTCTACCAGAGGGTGCAGATAAACAACCTAAAGGTACTACTTCATTTACTAGACCTATTGGTACTAACGGTAAATTAGCTCGTAAGCTAGAAATCCTAGTAGATACGAACCAACAAGATAAAGAGTTTTTATCTAGTGTATTTGGTTCAAAAGCTAAGAGACCATTACCTAGTTTTGAAGTAGGTGAAGTACCTAATCAAATTAATAATAGTAATCAGAAAGTACCTGCTAGAACTAAAGCAGTTATAAAGACTCATATGGAACGTGAGCATTACTTTGAACCTTCGGTAATGAACATCTTTAATAAGATGGATGAGACTGCTAGAAAAGTAATGTTAGGTTACGTTACTGATGCTGAGAAGCAAACCAAGATTAAGAATAAACATATTGGTATTGATGCTGCTAACAGAGCTATTGATAGGGAACTTGAGATTGCAGATGAGTTTTATAACTTAGCTGAATTTGAAGGATTGGATAAACCATTTTACTTTGACCATGAGATTTGGGTTAACCAACGTATGGGTATGGCTAATGCCTTTAACATGCAAGGTTCAAAGATTCATAGATTCATGGCTTATCAAGGTGGATGGAATACTGAGGTAGACCCTACTAATCCTAAGCAAGTAGAAAACTTCTTACTTACTATTGGTGAGTCATTAGATATTGTTTCTGATAAACAGTCTCAAGCTATATCTTTAGAAAAGACTAAAGCTAAACTTGAGTTACCTGAAATTAGAAAGGGTATTGATGAAATTAAGAAAGCATTATCGAACCAAGAGTTTGATAGTGAATTAATTCAACAAGCAGTTAAGAAAGGTGAAGCTAAAATGCATAGCTTTGCTGGTCTAGTTGCTTACGCTAACTTTGAACTAGCAGGTAATAACAAGTTCACTTACTCACTATTTAGAGAGTGTGATGGTATTACTAATGCAGCAGGTTTTACTTCTTTACAGTTCCCTCATACAGATGTGAATCAAAGAAGAAATGACCTAGCTAGAACTGGTATGTTCTTCAGTGATACTAACTATGCTGAGTACCGTAACCAGAAAGGTACATTAGATTCTTATGAAGCTTTAGCTGATAACTGGGAAAAGAATTTAACTACTGATAAATCTATTAACCCTATTATGCTAGGTGCAGCTACTAATATTCTTGGTTCGTTTAGACCTATGCTTGAAAACTCTAATGAAGTTGATAGTGAGAAGATTAGTAAAGATGGACGTAATGCTGCTAAGTCACCATTGATGACTACTATTTATGGTGCAGGTATTAAAGGAGTAGTAGATGGGTTTGCTGAAGGATTTATTGATAAGTTCTATGACAAACTAGAGACGGCTATTAATACTGAAGATACAGCTACTATTAATAATTTACTTGGTTCGCTTAATACTTTAGCTGGTACTAAGTACACACTTAAAGATGCTACTTTAGAATTTAACTTAAACAAGAATGAAGTTAAAAGATTAAAGACTGCTGTAGCTAAAGTTTATCAACCATCTTTAGAAGCAGCATTAGAAGCTTCATTTGGTGAGATATTTGCAGCTAGAGATGTTATCAACACTACTGTTCAAACTACCTTTGAAATGTTTAATAGACTTTATGAAGATAAGGTAAATACAGTATTAGCAGCTAGTGGTCAGAAAGAGTTAACTGTAGGTCAGAACAAACAGATTCTAGCTGAACTACAAACAGCTATGCCTATAGTAAGTACTCTTATGTCTCGTAAGTTAGATGAGGGTATGGTCTTAGCTAAATCAGAAGTTAAGGTACAGAACAGAGAAGAGACTGGTCTTAAAGATAATGAAAACCCTTACTTCTCTAAGACTGACTTTAAGATTCCTATCAAGGGAGTTGGTGAAGGAGGTAAGGCTGTTAAGCGTACTGAAACATTTGGTTCTAAGAGAGACTTTGCACCACCGGGTGTAATGGCATTGCCATTAATGGTACAGAGTATGGATGCTACAACTATGCTTCGTACTATGATGGGTCATGGAATCCTTAACGTTCATGATGCTATTGGTATTGGTGATAATGGTTTTGAAGCAGCTACTCAAACTATTAACCAGAAATTCTATGAGACTAACGCTCAATACTCAATCATGAGAGAAGTAGCCAAGATGTCTCAAAGAGTAATGGCTGAGTATGAAAAGTCTGGTTTAAGTTTTGATGCTATATCTGTAGGCAAAGATGCTATGGGTAGAGAAGCAGTAGAAGCTCAAATAGCTGAAACAGTAATGTCAGCTAATATGTATGAAAGACGTAAACAAGAGACTCTTAAAGACTTAGTTATAATTGGTCAGTACTTTGATGGTGAAACTACTGTTTATCGTCCTAATGCTAAAGCTAGTATTCAGCAAGAGACAGCAATCAAAGATGCTATTCAAGAACCTACTGTAGGTACTAAGACTAACGGTCAATTGTTTGGTTCATCTTATGAGAAAGAATTAGATAACATAGACTTTGAACCAAGTGTATTAGTAGATAAGTTATCAACTACTGCTACATACGATAAGTTACAAGAATCATCTGTTATTACTGATGAAGTAGAACATGAAGCTCAACTACGTAAGGTACTAGAGAACCTAGTTAATAAAGTGGTTACTCCATTCAATCTACATCTAGGTGCTAGAACAGATGGAGGTACTATTGGTGTTACTGATGGTACTGACATGTACATTGTTAATCAGATGCATCAACCTAACTCTCCATCTAAAACCTTAAATGGAAGTATGTCAAATGGTGAAGTGTTTGTTCACGAGCTAGTACACAACGTTACTCAAGTAGGTTTGCAAACTAATCCTTTTGTGCGTAAAGAAATAGATAAACTTTGGCAACAAGCTAAGAAAGTTGTTAAGCCAGAACATTTCTTACCTGAAGGATTAACGAAGGATGACCCAACGTTTGAACAGGAATATGAGATTGCTAAATCTAAGTATGATCATATTTTTTCTGTTCGTAATGATTCTGTAGTTGATGGAAAGATTGTATCTAACCACCTACATGAGTTTGTAGCTTTTGGTTTAACTAACGCTAAGTTTAGAGAGCAGTTATCTAAGATACCTTATACACGTACTAAGAGAGCTGTGAACCAAAAGTATAAATTCTTACAAAAGCTAGAAGAGTTATTCAATAAGGTATTGGATAGTGTACTGTCTCGTATCTATAAAACTAGAGGTAAGTCTGCTGACAGGCAGTTAGACCAACTATCACTAGCACTAGCTAATGTAGATTCAGATAACAAACGTAAGTTAAAAGACTTCTATAACAAGATGTCTCAACCTGTTGCTAAAGTTAATGATGAAGTAAGACAGGTACGTAACAAGTTCCAACCTGAAATAGACAGATTAAAGAACTACTCAGCAATAGCATCTAAACCAATGTTTGATACTACTCAAAGATTGATTAGTAACTTCCATAAAGAGTACTCATCTGCTACTGGTCTAACAGGATTGATGGCTACTGGATTAATTAACTTGGTTCAGGAATCTAGAGGTAGATATGCTGCTGTAGGTAAATACCATGACCTTAAACGATTAGGTAATGCTGTAATTGACCAAGCTCGTGAGATGACTAGAGCAGTTACTACTACTTCACTAGAGAAAGCATTCACTAGAAAGATTACTGATAGAGAACAGAAAGCTCTTACCTTTGCTTTAGGTAAGACTGATGCTCAAGTAATACTAGATAGATTAGGTGAAGAACAGTTTAGAAAGATTATGACTTCTAAAGCTGAACTAGGTATTGCAGTTGCTAGAACTAAGCAAAACTTAAAAGAGTATCCTGACTTTAAATTCTATACTACTCAAGCACAGAACTTAGGTAGATTCATGACTACTGGTAAGAATAGTCTTACTAAAGGTTTACTGAATGCTGACAACATTTCTAAGTTATATGGTACTGGTAAAGATGTACCTATGTGGGCTAAAGATGCTAGAGATGATATTGACCTACTAGCTTCACTATATGCTGTAACTTACTTGAGTGATGATACTAAGAAGGTAATGAAAGACTTACTGGAAACTGAATCAGATGGTATCAAGTATTCAATGAATATGATGAAGGCTTATAGAGATAGAGCAGCAGTAGACTTTAAAGATAATAATATTCATCAGATTAAAGGTTACATGCACGATATAACTAATCCTGATATTAGTTTAAAGGTAGGTACTAAAGATGATATTAAGCAGATGGCTAAGGAAGGATATTCATTGGTTCATGCTTTAGTCAAAGATGTTGATGACCCTACAAGCAAACCAAGATACTTATTTAAAAACATGCATGGTGGTAACAGAAGTTATCTAGCTGGTATTTCTTACTTACAGACTGATGCAGCTAAGGGTACTTCCTTTACTGACATTATGACTAATCCCCAAGAGAACTTGGATTTAGAGACTGTAGGTGAAGAGATTCTCTTTAAGAAAGATAGGGCTGCTGCTAAAGAATATACTGGAACACTTACAGGTAAAGAACCTTATAAGATGATTCCACTACTTAATGCTAATGGTCAGATTATTGATTACCGTTATGTAATGGATGATGCTACTAAGGATGACTTATTACAACGTGAGACTTCATTCTTTAATTTGATGGGTGTAATGGAAGGTAACTTAGTTGCTAAACAGAATATCCCTGAACAAAACAGACAAGTAGTTAAAGCTATCAAAGAACAGTTTGATGCTGACTATGCTGCTAACTCTTCTCTGTATGTAAACATCAGTCCATTGAATGCTGACCAGAGATATAGAGAAATCTATGCTCAGTTACCTTATAAGATGAGAGAAGAAATACTTAAAGTATTTGGTAGAGGTGGAATGCCAGTACGTAGAGACCAACTCAATTTATTGTTTGGTTATCGTAAGGCTTCTATTGCTGATGCGTTCTATAGAACTAAAGAGGGTAAGACAGCAGTAGCATCTGTTATCAGAACTGTTATGACCACACTGTTTGGTAATGCAAAGATTAACCATAAGATTTATCAAGGTGAAAACCTAATACAAGAGATGGTTAAAGCGACTAAAGATATTATTATCATTAAGTCAGGTATCGTTACTATAGTGAACACTATGTCTAACATGTCTCAGCTATGGTTGCATGGTGTACCAGTTAATAATATTGGTTCAGATTATGCTGTTGCTTGGGAAGGGTTAAGACAATATAAAACTGACAGTAGAGAGTTGGGTTTATTGAAGAATGACCTAGAGTATAAAGATTTAAGTGTTAGTGAAAGATTAGCTATGGAGGAGAGGGTTCTAAGATTAGAAGATAATCTAAACTCGAACCCTGTAGGTGATTTAGTTGGGGAAGGCATTCTTTCTAATATCGTTGATGATTTATCAGTGAAGAAAGAAGACTTTACGGTGAAGGGAGGTTTGATGCAGAAACTTGCTGGAACCAAGACATACAATAAAGTAGTAGGTAGTGTCCCTCAGCCTATGAAAGATATAGCTAGTGAAGCATTAATCATGCAGGGTTCTACTATGTATGAAATGATGAACTTTGGTGCTCAGTTCTCAGACTTTGGTGCTCGCTATGTATTGTATAAACACTATGTGAACAACAAAGGTATAAGTCCTGAAGTAGCTGTTGGTAAAGTAGTGAATAACTTTATTAACTATGACTTACCACAAGGTAAATTTATGCAGTACTTAAACGATGTGGGTGTCTTATGGTTTACTAAATATTTAATTAGAATCCAGAAGATTATCTTAGATTTATTTAAGGAACATCCAGCTAGAGTATTAGCATTGATTACTGCTAACAACATACTTGGTGGAGCTATTCCTAACGTTGTTGGTTCAAGTATCTTAGCTACCTCACCATTAAGTAGAGTTAGTGACCCTATCTCTATGGTAATGGGTGCTTCGAATGATATAGCAACGCTTAAAGCAGTTGGTTCAATTTACTAGATAAGAAAAGGGGAACATAAAGTTCCCCTTAATTTATTTAATCACAGCTTGATGAACTTGAGTCACAGCTACTACTGCTACTCGAAGTATCATTACAGTGGGAATAATGACTCTCCGACTGGTGCTGGTTTACTTGGTTCGTCTGCAAAGATTGACTCTGACTCGTCACCGAAAAGTGACTCTGCCTGTTCACTCGATTCCGTGATGGATGTCGGTTCTGACTCTTCGTGTTCAATTGCTGCTCCAAGGGTATCTTCTTCTTCTGGGATTCCGAAGATGACATCGTCTTCATGTGTGTGAAGCTCAGGAATGCCGCTAGTACTTTTAGATATTTCTTCATCCCCTGCATCCTCAGTAAGTTCAAGTTGGTCGTCAATATCACCATCTTTATTTTCTTCCTCTACAGGTTTAGCTGCTTCAATTTCAGCTCTAGTACGACGTTTACGTTTTACTGGTTTCGTTGGTTCGATAACAATATCATTAGATGACTTTGCTACTTCTGCTACTTCCTTTACCGCTTCCAATACCTCCAGAGCTACTTCTGTACCTTCTGGTAGATTGAATTGTGCGATAACTGCTTGAACCATCTCTTCCTGAGTAACGATAACTTTCATAGTATATTTAATCCTGATTTCACATCTTGGGTTTAGTTTATCCACTGAACCAAACTCAACTGATACTTGCGGTATGAACTTATAGTTATCATCTTTGATTCGTCCTAACTCTGTGACCGCATCACAGAAGAACTTATCAACTACGCTAGCTATGTTCATAATATCGAATAGTTGTTTAGTCTTGGGATATATAACGTAAGTAAGATTAGCTTTAGCCATAAGAGGGAGTGATAAGATTTGAGATGCCATCTCTAACTTATACTTTTTCTTATATTGGTTCAGGCTTTGAAAGTGAGTATTACGGTAGTTATTTAAGTTTAAATACCACCTATCACCTTTCTTATTCCTAGTTACGTATAGTGGGGATATAAGTGTTAGCATAAGAAAATCCTCCCCGAAGGGAGGACTATATTTAGAATAAGCTTGAACCAGCTTGAGCTGCTGGAGCTTGGGGTTTACCTGCTACTGCACCCGCAGAGCCAGCTTTAGCACCTTTAGCTTTATTCAGTTTCTTCCCTTTGAAGTTCTCAATCCAAGTATTAATGAAACCTACTTCTGCACCTGCTGCTTTCTCGTTGATTGTCTTACCATCTTCATCAAAGAATTTGCTAATAACATTTTCATCACGAGTTTCCCCAGTTGCTTCATAAACACCAGTAGATTCATTCTTGGTTTGCTTATCTACAGTTTGCTCAATGATACCTACTTTAACTTTAGCTTTAAGAAGATCCATGAAAATTTCCTTATCCATGTTTTCTTCTGTACGCGTAGCTGGGTTGTATACTTTAATCTTCTTCACTTCAGTATCAAGTGCAGCAAGACCTTTACCAGTTACTAGCTTACATAAGGTATCAACCATTACATAACCCGGCATTGGCATATCATCACCAGTTTTCTTGTCTTTGTAAGTAACATCACCCTCTTTGTTAGAGATGTAGATAGTTTCTTTATGAGAACGTTCACGTCCATCGACATTTAATAACACTTCAACTGCACAGAACATAGCACCAGACTTGGCAGAGTCTAGGTACATTACACGAACAACAGCATCATATACGTTCGTAGGAACAGTACGTNAGTACGTGATGAGATGAAGTCTTGCTCTTTAGTAGTAACGTTTTGTGCTTTATTTTGAAGTTTAGAAATTAATGACATGGTTATAATCCTTTATATTCTTGAGTAGTAAATTATGCGTAGTACTGTTTAAGACGAGTTAACACTGCTTGCATGTCAGCATCAATGAATGTCTCTGCTTCGGTCCACATACCAAGTGGTCCACGAATCTTTTCATTGATTGTCTCTTTAGTCAAATCTGTTTGATAGACATACTTAATACCAAGACGTTCCTCTTTCTCAGTAATTTTAAGTAAATCATTACCTTCCAGATAAGGTTCAAGATCTTTAACTTTCATCTTTTTAACAGCAATCACACAAGAGAAGTACGCTTCAATACCAATCTTGTTTAATGCACCCTTCACTACTGCTTTTGTTTCAGAAATCATTTCACCTTCGTTGTAGGTATCACCCACATGAGAAGTAAAGATGATTGTCTTATCTGACTTAGCTACGCTCAACTGCATCATGTTAATGAAGAAAGAGGAGTACTCTTGCCACATCTTCTGACCATTAGCTGAGTTAATTACATATTGGTTCTCAAACATCTGCATCAAGAAACTTAATGAATCAATCACGATAGTATCAACATCGGGATTACCATTAAGAGCATCAATAGATGCAGGTACTTGAACAGGGTCTGTAACTACTACTTGTTTAAACTTAGCAGGGAAAGGTAACTTCTTACCATTCTCGCAGTTCAAGTAAGCTACTCGCTCTGGGTTCTCTAAGTGTCGTAATGACATAGATTTACCAACAGATGCTCGACCTTCCAATAGCACTAAGAAATCATTGTTCTGAACCAGTTCCATGTATATCCCTTTCTGCCATACAAAGATGCATGACAGAATGAGCAAGGTTATCTATATACTCAAATACTTCACTTGGTTCGTGATACTCAAGAGGTTCCCAAATCACATGTATAATATACATATGTAATTCCTCTTCAGTCATACTTTCCCAATAGTTAGGTAAAGGAGCACATAAGAAGTGGTTACTTGCCCAAATGACAGCATCCGTGTATGTCATAATACTTTATCCTTTCTTCTGAAAGAATTTCCGTGTAATTGAGTTAAGCACTGTATTTGTTAACTCATCCTTTGTTAATGGTTTTGGTAACTTACCATTGAAAGTCTCAATCTTTAGAACCAAGTCATCTAAGTTATAGCCAGCATCCATAAGAGCTGCACCATACTTAAATAGACAATTGTTTCTATTACCTTCACTCGAATTACCATAGAAGTAACGTTCAAGCTTATCCATAGAACCAGTACTGTCTAGGAATTGACGACGCTCTTCATTCTTCTTGGTCTTAGGAATGTAAGGCAACACATCAAATAACTTACCGTCATTAATGTAGTTCTTACCGTTAGCGTTAGACAGCCACTTACGGTTAGCTTGAGATGTTTGTTCATCCGTTTTAAATGGAAGAATCTCAAGTACATTATTCATAAACTCCGTATATTCTTCTGGAGTTAATTTAAGAGTATGACTCATCGGTAAGATAATTCTAAACCGATGTGCATTATCCTCATGACGTTTAGTTGTATGGATGTGATACATATAATCCGATAACACACTATGAGCATGTTCAATAGTGGTAGTACCATCAACATCAATAACAATCATATTGAATCCTTGGATTACATGAGTGATACGTCTAGTACCCTCTAGGAATCTGTGATTACACCAATGATAGTTATCTCTGTTAACAACCACTCCCAACTTAACAAAAGGAACTTTTGTCTCAGGTACATATCCCTCACCCATCTGATTACTATGACTAAGGATAAGTTCATTAATGTTGGTTTCAGCTAATGCTTCACCTTGAATGAACTCAATATCATCTGTGATTGAACGCTTAATAATGATGTTATGTTTGTGACCATACGCTATAGCTAACTTAACTAAATCCTTTTGGGGATTAGATGACTTAGGGAAGAATGGCAGTTCTTCTACTAGGTCTGCATAAGTTAAAGGTTCTCTACACTCCGCTAAGTATTTAGCTAATCGTGCATGAGCTGGGTCTGTTGCTAGCATTTCATTGAAACACTCCGCTGACATTTCAGCTACCTTAACTGCTGCTTCCCAATGAGCTAAAGTCATATCCTTTGCAGAATCTAGAAAAGCTAATGCACCTGCTAACTTAATAGCTTTAAAGTAACGACCTTTAGCTTCAGCTCTACGAATGACATCAGTAGTTTTAAATGCTTCTTCTACTTCTTCACAATAAATCTGATATTCAAGAATCTCACTCATAACTGCTAAGGGAATCTTAACTTGGAAATTATGATTCACAGGGTCAGCTAACTTCTCAAGTTTAATCGAGAGGTCTGTCAACTTAACGTCGGAAGACGTATCAGTTAAAGCAGCTAATCTTTGTTTAGCAGTAAGTTTCTTGGTTTGCTTTTCAATAGCACTAAAACCAAAGAAACAACGACGAGCATAACCAGTAACTAACATGTTTTGGAACATATGTTCTGTAGTTGCACCATCAAGTAACATTGATACAGTACCGAACATAAGCATGTTAGTTGGAGTCTTACCGATAATCTCCTCATTACGAACAGATTCAGTAGTATTCTTGGTTAGCTTTGGTTTAACAATGCCATCAAACAATTCAAGGTAAACATCCAATATCTCTTTATTAGCTAAGAGATTGCTACCCATCTCATCTACTTCTAAGTTGATTGAACCAATCTTACTCATTAGTAATTGATGTCTGAACTGTTTAACAGCAGGTGTTGTACCAGAGTCAAAGCTAGTAACATATACACCTAGCTTACGGTGTTCTTGTTTAACTAACTCTAGTTCTTCTTGGTCATCAGTTCCTTTACGCTGTGCTCTCTTAACTGCTAAATCCAAGATAGACTTATCAGTAATACTAGGTAATGTATAATCCTTAAAAGTACTGATGAATAAGTTAGTAACCTGTTCTTCAATAATCTTAGTGGAATGTCCCTTACCATACCCAGACGGAGCTGCGTTGATACCATAGAAGTTGACATAAAGATTACCAAATCCTTGAGCATCTACTCTCGTTCGCATCATTGCTGCTAACTTAGTTAGATGATAACAAGCTAAAATGGTAAAGAACTTCTTGTCAGGGTTTTGTGTTCTAGCAGATAGTACGTCTACCAATGTCTCCACCATAGGATGGTGTTTCATTTGGTCTACAGGCTTCATTGAGTACTCCTTTACTCTAATTTAAGAATCCCTGACTGAATCAACCTATCTTTCTGTGAACAATGATGGAATGCAGGACAGTACTTGCACGCCTTAGCTTCACCGAATACCGTCTTAACTATTCCAACAGCACCATCCTTAATGAATCTCTGTTGAGCTTCATAAGCATTGGTAAAGTTCGCAGTAGCTTTAAGTGTCTTAGCAGGGTTTTTATAGTATTTATATGTTGGTTCGGATTGCCATAATTGCTCAGGTGTACACTCAGGTAAATCATTTTCTGCAACCAATGCATATTTCTCAATAGCACGGATAAACTGCTTGATGAACTGAAGTGTCTCTTCATTACTCCACAACTTAACTTTATGTGGTGTAATCTGAGCTTGAGGATAATTAGGGTTCTTCTTAGCAGTACCCTCTGACCAATCAGTAAATAGAAATACAATTTCTAATATATCTTGGGTCAGAATATCCTTATGGATTAACCGATAAATACTACCTTGTCTGCGGTAATCTGCATCAGCACTTTCTAACTTACCCCATTTCCATGTTCCAGTAGTCTTAAAGTCTGTTAGCTTACCCTCTGCTGCAAAGTCGAATTTACCTGAGATAGTATAGCCATCAACTTCGATACTCTTTCTAATTTCCATATAGACAGGAATATCAATTGGTTTAGGCTTCTCAGGGTTAACAACAATACGGTCTACAACAGATTGAGGATAACCTAAATCAAGTAGTGCTCTATCACGTACTCTCTTATTGAGCCAAGTTTGCTCAATAGCATCGTGGACAGCAGTACCTAACTTAGACTTAATTACTGAATGAATATCTAGTACATCTTCTTTAGATGGAATCACTTCGCCATAATTAATACGGTTACGTAAAGTAATCTGACGAATTGATTTATTAAAGTCGGTAGCACTTAATGCTTTAGGGTTAGGCTTAAAATCATAAGTATTAGAAGCTAACCAAACAGCAATAGATAAAGGTAATTTCTTCCCATTAACTACTTTTGACATTAGCAACACCTCACAATACGAGTACTGTGAGTATGTGCGTAAGACAATGCATGTCCTAATGAATTAAAGAACATGGTTTTACCGTTCTCTAACTCATATGTCATTTTGAACCATCCTCAGAACTAGTTGAACCAAATCCACCTTTACGGTTACTTAATAACTCAGGTAGTTGGTCTACTTCTAGTAATGAGACTTGGATTGCATCTTCAACCATCAACTGAGCAATAGCATCACCATGTTGGACTACAAACTTACGTTCAGCAGTATTGTGTAAAATCACACCCACTTCGTTAGGGTAATCTGCATCTACAATTCCAGTACCGTTTGCCAAACGAATACCAGATTTAAGAGCATTACCACTGCGAGGATATAACTTAATACACTTACCTACTTCACACTGCATTTGCCATCCAGTTGGAATTAATGCTCGGTGTCCTGATGGAATTTCAACATTATCAAGTAATGTATCAATCTCGTACATGCTGTTANTTATCTGGACGGAATACTTTGACCTTACGACCAATAACTTCTCCACCATTCACATTAGCTAAGTCAGCTTTAATATCATAACCAGCACTGTAGATAGTTCCACGTTCAGGTTTGAAAGCTGAAGCACTTAGACGAGATACATATAAAGATGTTTGTAGCATGGGGTAACTCCTTGTTAAGCTCCCCAATAAGGGGAGCATATCCCTTTATTTAGATAGGTATTTCTTAATACCTTGAGCACAAACCTCTCTAATCTGCGAAGCAGATACAGAATGAGGTAATTCAATTTCGTTGGACCAGTTAGGATAAAAGATTCCTAAGTTACCAGTCAACTTAACTTCATCATGTTGAATCTCTGGTAGCTCCTGCCACTCAACACATTCAACAAGATTGTCATTCACCCACTTAACTACATCAGGTGTATTACGAATCATTAAATAGATAGCATCGTGAATGTGAGCACTAGGTCTTACATTATTCCAATGTTCAGAACTAAGAGTACGTTCTTGAAACTCTACTCCAGCTCTACTAGTTAACAATCCATATGATTGACCAGATACAGCATTACCAGCAGTTCTAGATTCTGATGCAGCTTGGTTAGGTGTGTAGCCTGAACCAAGAATAGTTTTAACTAAGATAGGTGTACGTAATCTTAAACCGAAGGCTAGATTTACATATCCTGTCAAAGTAGCTTGTTCTAACTTGGCATCAGTCCAGCAAACACTAACTTGATATAGATCAAGATAATTACGCTCTGTGTCTTTAGCTTCATCAGTTTCAAAACCACAGTTAGTAATTAGTGTTCGCCATGTACCTTTATAAGTTAAAGCAAAAGTCGGTCCTTTCGACTTACTTCTAAGCTTTGGATACTTATCCGCAATACTGTTGATGGATTCAACCGTGTCCTCGATATCAGCCATTTGCGATTTGAAATAAGCGTAGGCTCGTAAGGAATGACCATCGTATCCGTCTGTATACACTTTAAGTTTATTCGGGTCTTTTGTGAGTAAGGCATTAATCCTGTCTTCCAAACTTGCATAATCTAATCCTACAAATAACCAACCAGCATCAATATCAAAACAATGTTTAACTAATTCATAATCGTCACCATCTTTAAGTTCATTATGTAGCACATCGAATAACTTACGATTTCCTGCATTGATAATGTTCTTAGAAGATAGTTCTTTAATTTTAAATAGAAGCTCATATGTTTTAGTTGAGATACCTTTATTAGCTACTCTATTAAAATTAAGAGTTACAAATCCCGGTGGTGCTCTAAAGCAAGACTTAACAAGTTTGCCATAAGTACTACCACTAGGTAGGTTTTGAAGATTTGGTTTAGATGAACTTAGTCTGCCAGACTTAGTACCACCTAAATTGAATGAACCAAATAAATAATGCCAACCATCAGGTCCTTGAACAGAATCTAAGAATTTATTAAGGAATGTTCCTCTTATCTTATTACCCTCAAGGATTTTCAGTATTGCACTGATAACTTGAATAGTGTCAGTATCATTTGTTCGTTTCATGTGACCTTTCAACTCATCACCACCAACCGAGGGTTGACCAGTATCAGTAGTTGAATGCACATCGAAACCAAGAAAATTATGTATTAGATGTATTAACTCAAGGTTAGAGTTAGGATTGAAAGTATATTTAACTTCATCAACTGTGATTCGCTTCTTAACATACTGAGCATTCTTTTCATCCATGATTTGTATCTTCCTAGCTTCAATGAATTTCTTCATTAAGTCGGAAGACTCTAAGATAGCTAAGTTATCATCAACGATTCCCTTAATCTCATTATCTACTGCAATGGTTCTAGGCATGTCGATAGGCATACCTGTAAGTTCCATTTGAATAATGTTGATTAAGATTTTCTTGAAGAATACATAGACCTCTTCTTGTTTATCCTTAACAAGAGTACCCATATGTTTTTCAAAGACGAACCAAGTACATAAACAGTCAACTAGGTTATATTTCATTAAGACATCATTCTTGATTTGAGTAATGTCATTAATCTCTTCTTGTGCATAGTTACCAGCAAACTCATGAGCTTGTTCTTTAAGACTTAGCTTATTACCAGAACATGAATTAGTAGCTAGGTAGGTAATGATTTTAGTATCTTCAAAGTCTCTACAAAGCACATTCAAACCATCAATCAACCCTAATGTATCAAGTAAATTCTCCATCCATAAAGTATAGATGAGAACCTTAATATCGTAGGTTGCATTATGGAATATCAGCTTACCTTTATAGGCAATGAGAAATTCTTTAATCAATTGTTTTACTTGGTTCTGGTATGAACGTAGTACTAACCCTGACACTCTTCCTAAGTGTTCAACGTCAATACAAATACCTTCATGTTTGTTCCAAGCAAAACCAATAGTACCTAACCCTGCTTCTGAATGTCTCAATGAGAATGTTTCAGTATCAATAGTGATAGCTGGATAACTAAGTAACTTATCTAATGCTTTCTTTACCTTACTAGGATTACAAGGTATGTATTCTTCATACTTAATTACATTGGTTCCTAGCTCTTGATAAGTACCTTTGAGGAAATCAGCAGTAACTTTGTTAGCTAATTCAATCTTAGGCAATAACGTATCATTCATAAAGAGAGCAGTATGATTAGGTGAGTAGACTACATGAATATCTTTGTAGTCTCCTAATGCACAAGGAAGTACATACCCAATACTGGCATCTACTTTTCTAACTCCAGTTAAATATTTGAAGTAGTCACCATCAGTACAGTAAAGTAATTTAACTTTAAACTCAGCACATGTAGGTAGAATCTCTTCAAGTAAATAATCTTTAGCTAACTTAGCAGTTACCCTTTTCCTATCCCAATACTCAAGACTAAGCCCTACAAAAGAATCCTTTAAACCAAGTGATTTCATTGGTTCAGTGTAGAACTTTTGTATTTCATTAAGTCGTAAAGCATTAGCCTTAGCTAGGATAGCTACATCAAAACTTTCTTGTAGTTCATTAATAATTAGATGCTGCATCACTTCACCATATCTGCCATTAACCGAATTCTTTTTAGGAGTGCTAGCTTACTGCTAATCGACTCTTTAAAGCTATCCAGTTTTTGCAAATCGGTGACTAGTTCTGCTTTCTCATTAAATACAATATATTCAAAGTCACTATTAGTTTCGCAGTAGTTAAGTATCTTTACTAAAAGACCTTCTACTTCTGTTCTTTCTGCTAGTACTCTTATGTATCTATCGAGTGTTCGACCATGTTCACTGTCTTCCGGTACTTCGTACACTCCCGACAGTTCACTTGGTCTAATCTGTAAAGGATTAATCATTACTCCCTTATACAAGATGATTTTCTTGTAATAAGGTGTTTTAACTATTATCTCTTTATATTCCATTAGTGCTTTAAGACTACGCTTATTGAACCAATGATTAATATAAAACTCCCTGATAGATCTCTTATCCATGAGACTTTCCTTTTCAATTAACCATAGCAGGGTACGAAGTACCCCACTATTTAATTGATTATCGGTATAGTCTGTAGAGATACCTTAGAACATCTTCTTCAGTTTTAATGATAGAAAATGTATTAAGGCTTATGTTTGTATAAAGTTTTACACCTTCATTAAACAAACTAAGTGCATCTACTGAACTAGCTTTAATCTTTACTATGTCAGCTTTAACAAAAGTAGAATCATCACGCATAATATAATTAAAACTGCTGTCAAGAACTCTAAGATCCCTCCGAAGTTCATCACGTTCAGCTTTACTCTTTCTACGTCTAGCCATTACAACTCCACATGTACTGTTTGACCAAATGGTGCTTTAAACTCTGCATTACCAACAGCGATCCAAATAACATCATAAGATGGTTGCTTAGTAGGTAGCCTAGATTCCATATCAGAAAATATAATTAATACTTCTGGTTTAATCTTTTCCTTCTCAATGTATTCAAAGATACAAGGGATATGAGTACCACCTCCACTTCTAAACATTATCTTACTAATGTCTTCTTCTTCTTTGATTATCCAAGACTTCCTTACTTGAGTAGTAAAGGTAAGTACCTGCATCTCTAGAGGATTAAGCATAGCTTTAATATTTTTGATTGAACCAAGATAAGTCTCATATTCTTTATTGGTTACAGAACATGATTCATCGTTAGCGATGATAATCTTATTTAACCTTTCAGAATGTAAGGTAGGTAAGATGATTCCATGAGGAAAGAACTTCTTGTTGATTCTAGAATAGGTATAGTCATAAGCATGGAAAGCACTCATGTACTTTTCAAGTAATCTATCCCAAGGTAGTTTAGGAGAATATAATTGCCTAAGCATCTCCTCCACATTAGATGGGATTTGATTACCTGCTTCCTTAGCTTGAATAGCTGCTTGGGCTATGATGTTTTGTATTTCCCTTTCTAGTCTAGTATCACCAGTATCAGGCATATCACCATTGCTATCAGAAGAAGAATCCTTAGAATCATCTCCATCTCCATCACCTCTATCCACATCACCTTGTCCTCCACAATCATTCTTCATAGGGTCATCTTCATAATCCTCATCTTGATTGGTTTGCTCTAGGTAGTCATAGATTTTATCCTTATCCCAGTTCTTAAACTTACGGTCATAAGAAGCATCTTGTGGAAGTTTATACTCTTTGAATGATTCATCATGAACCAACATAGAGTTAATCCATAAGTCACATGCTAAGTTCCATCTTTCAGCATCTCTATCACCTACTCGTATTTCATCAAATCCAATTAGATGCCAAGCAACATGTCTAAGATTCCAAATGGCATCATTAGCATTAAGCTGTTTGAACCAAGTAGGATTAATATTTAAGACAGTACCTTTAATAGTTAAAGTACCTTCTTCGACATATTTTCTTTCTAAGTTTAAGATAACAGATGTATCAAATGATAAATCTTGTTTACGCATTAAACTTAATATTTGAGTAGAGATGTGAGTATCACAAAGTTCTTTATCCATAGTGTTCCCCTACCTTTCGATAGGGGACTCCTTATTACATTAGTAAGTCTGCAACTTCACAAAATACTTTTTCTACTTTAGCGTTCTCTAGGAAACGATCACCTTTCTGCCATACCATCTTAGTAAATACGAACTGGAACTCTTTACTGAATCGGTTAATGTAATCCATAACCTCATCAATATTTTCCATTTCAGCACTACTAACTAACATACCCATCAATAGATATTTCACTGATGGTTTATCAGGGATACGACAATTATCAGGAGAACTAATAACTTCGCTAAAAGTTGGTAGGTCCTTGAAAGCATGAGTGTACTGAACGAACTCAATAGCAGTAGAGCCAATTGCACCGCATAAGAGATCAGTGTAGTAGTCATCAATTGCTGTTCCTTGGTTCGGTGAGCATTGTTTCAATAGGTCATTTACAAATTCCCATGTACGTTCACAAGCAAAGGTTTCATCAGATGAATTAGTTACGAACGAAGTAAAGTTATTTACCTTATGCTTTTGGTAAGCCAAGTAAGTAACAATACGAGGGTCATACTTCTCCTTAATAGCATAGTCGATATACTCTGCTGAATTACTCTCAATATGAATATGGATCATACGTGAACGTAAAGCTGTACCCATTTCAGTTACAATAGCGTTATCAGTTAATAAATTACCTGCTGCTGCTAATAAACATTTAGAATGAATCTTGGTTTGACCAATCATCTTATCTAAAATAATTTTATAAGCTGCTGCTTGAACTGACCTAGGTGCAGATGGAAGTTCATCTATAAATACAATCCAACCAGAGTACCCAGCGGGTACTTCATCAATACCATCAAGTGGGAATAATTCTGGTGGTAAGTATTTAGAACGACCATTCTCTAAACATGGAAAACCATTAATTGTAGTTGGGTCTTCTTGAGCCAATCTAATATCAATTACTTTAAGATTATATTTCTTAGCAATCTTATGAATTAATGCTGATTTGCCTAAACCCGGTGAACCTCCCAAATAAGGTACTAGTCCTGAACGTAAAACTACTTCCGCATAATCCATTGCATCCTTGAAGCTTTTCTTACTTAACATCTGGATTCTCCATTAATTAATCCATTTTTTCTTTTTCAAATTACCCAACGAAGTTGGACCATTGTTAGTGGACAATTAAGAAGATACACTGTATGTACACTTCTAATTTTCTAGAAGGTATCTTCGAAGATATAAGGAAATTCCCTATGGCACACACTAAAACGGTGTTCATCTTTGCACTAAATCCAGCTAATGGAAATTCCAGTGCTGACTTTAATAACCCTACAGCAACTACAGCAGAATGGATTAATTCCCCTGCTATTCCTGAAGGCTTTCATAAACATTTTGTAATAGTGAAATGCTATAAGCTTAACGTTAATAGTAAGACTAAACTTGGTTCAGCTCTTATGCCTACAGCAGGAACAGTATCTATTGAAGCAACAGATACAGGACTTACTTACGGTTCAATCCCTAATGGTGAATTACGTCTAACTGCTGATACAGCATATGATAGACCTAACTTCATGGGGGCTATTGACCATATTAGAGTTAAGGTAGCAGGTTTAGCTCCTTCAATATCTGAAGGTACTAATACTATTGTTCGTGTAGAAGTACACTCTTACAACTAAGGAGAACTCATGGCTAACTTTCTTCCTGTAGGTGGTGGTGGCGGTAACGGAGGTTCTGACAAGTTCAGCTTCCACATTGAACCTTATCCACCAACCGAAGGTTTGAACCTTTTCACTGGTAATACTCTTGCACAAGCAGAGTTTGAACGTGATGAAGTGTTTACTGTCGATTCAACTATTATGGTTGAATACGATGCTGATCCAATGCGTATGATTATCGTATCAGTCCATAAACCTGATGGTTCATACGAGATGCATTATGAAAATAGATTAGCTGGTGATTGGGTAAACACCTTTGGTCAGTCTTTCTCATTTAACTTAGGTACTCATAGTTATGTTGAGTTCCATGATGCTATTCATCTTGAAAGAGCAGTTAATACTTCTGTAGTACAAGGGAAAGGAATTACTGTTGATGGTTCAGGTGGTACGCCTACGGATAACTACCGTATTTGGACTATTAACCGAACCAATATGGAAGCATCAGAACTTAAAGATGTTCTAGATGTTGGAAACTTTAGTGATGATGATGATGAAGTATTCATAACTGTTACCGATACTTCACCAGATAAACTTAAATTAGTTGGTAAGATTAACGGTAAGAAAGCTAAAGAACTATTCCAATCTACTAGAGCTACCATGACTACCGAATCTCTAAGATTAGATAGTGGTGCTTATAGACTAGACCAGAACATTCATCTTGCAGGGTTAAAAAATCACTTTGGTTCAGATGGCTCTATCACTTTTGAATATGTTGAAGACCCTGATGCTACAGTTCCTAACATCGCTGGTAAGATTATTGTAAAAGCTACTGGTGAATTAGGTTCAGAGACTATTAAGAGTTCTGATTACTCACTTAATATTACTCATGATGAAGAAGCTAAGTCTTACGACATTAAAGTTGGATCAATTAAGAAAGCAGTATATGACGCACTTAAACCTGTAACTGGTGAACATAAAGCACTTAACTTTACTGATGCTTTCAAGGTTAGAGACACTGGTGGTACAGGTGGTGAAGAATATCTAACTATTGACCTAGCTGATAGTCAGAAGATTAATACTACTACTATTGGTTCTCTGTTTGCAGATTCAGATAAAGTAACAGTAGATACTTCTGGAGCTAAGATTAAGTTTGAAGCTACTAGTGAAGCTGGAACTATCAAAGCAGATATTGATGGTAGTGATACTCCTATTGATACTATTGAACTTACAGCCAAGCAAGGTACGGTAGTAGGACGTGCTCTTAAACTTAAACCTCTTACTGCTATTCAGAAAGATAAAGAAGAACCAGTATATAGTATCTTACTAGAAGACCCTCATCATGTAGTACATGAAGGTATCTTAGGTATCTCTGCACCTAAAGTTTATGATAAGAATGGTAGCCTTGTTGGTTCAGGTATCTTATCTAATCTTAAAGCTGCTAAAGGTATTACCTTTACAGAGGAGACACTATCTAGTGGTGTTAAGAACATTAAGATAGCTTCTGCTACTAACTTAACAGTTAATAACAATGGAGCTACTCAAGCTGGAGTTACTAAACTTCAATTTGGTGAGAATGCTGCTGAATTCATTGAAGGTAACAAGGGTATTAAAATCCTTGGTGTACAAGGTACTGTAGGTGGTAACACTAAAGGTATTAAGTCCATTCGAGTTACTAATAACTCTGCTGAGACTAATTCATCTGTAACCGCTGATGGTGTATTAAATATTAATATCCCTAATGGCAGTGGTGGCGGTACTCCTACTCCTGCAACTATTGTAGTTAGTGGTGTAGATGATTCTGCACATACTCCTGCATTTGCTGCTGCTTCAATTCAGTTTGGTGCTGGTATTAAAGTAGAGCAAGATGCTGCTGACAATACTAAAGCTAAGATTCGTTACAAAGGTTTAGCTGTAACAGGTAAAGACCCAGATACAGGTGCAACAGTTTTAGCTGATCATGTTCACGGTATGATTCTTACTGGTGGTGGTGTAACTGTTAAGCAAGAAGGTGCAGAAGACCTTCAAGAGATTGCTCATATAGAAATTAAAACACTTATTGCAGGTAATTCTGCTGATGGTGAAACTTTTAATGGTAGGTATGACAAACTTACATTTGATAATAAGCATTTTTATATTGAAGATACTACTTTAGATGGTGGTCTTAAAGATGCTTGTGTAAGTATTAAACCTCTTACTCAATCTGTATTCTTAGGTATCTTTGATAGACGTGCTGACTTATATACCGCTGCTAATGCATTAACTGTTACCGAAACCAACTTTAATAAGAATCAGGTTACTGGTTGGGTACGTATTGCAGCTAAAGCTAATCCTGCAATTACTATTGGTTGGCAAGTATGGGATTGGAACAGTGCTGAGATTACCCATCCAACTAGTACTCAGATTAAACAAGAAAATGCTGATAAGACTCCAGTTAACTGGACTATTTATGAAGTAGCTGCTCGTAATTATGCTGTAGTACATTTAGGTAAAGGTTCTAATTATCCTATTTGGAGACCAGAATCAGATGCTACTTTCCCTGCTAATACACATACAGGTCAGGTAGTTTGGTATTGTGGTACTACTTCAACTACTTCACCTAATAAAGAACCCGGTCTTTGGTATTCTGATGGTACTGCTTGGAGTAAGACAGCTACTTCTGGGGGTGGTAGAGGTATTGATGTAGTTGGTACTAAACCAGATGGTACTCCAGAAGCTCAAACCAATCAGAATGATTTTGTCTTTGGTTCAGGTCTTACTACTGAATTAAAAGATGGTCATATTGAGATTAAAGCTACAGGTGGTGGTACTGGTGGTGGTCACTTAAATGTTACTGGTCATAAAGAAGATGCTACTACTACAACTACTATTGATAATGTAACTAGTCTTACATTCTCTGGTGGTTTCATTAAAGGTACAGATGGTACTAACCTAGAGTTAATCAGTGGTATTCAAACCAAGGTAACTGGTACTGGTACAGTAGGTGAAAAGACTGAAGGTGTGGTTAAGAAGATTGAAGTAACTGGTGATCCATCAATGTTTAACATTGGTGATGAGAATGAACTAAATCTAAAGATTTGGAACACTGCTCAAGAGACTGGTTATGAACAATTAATTGCTAATCACCCTGCTGGAAGTAATGCTGGTCGTCTTGCTTACACTGTTGGTACTGACCGTGATTTATATGTTTCTGACCGTAGTGATAATGCTTGGGTTAAAATAGGTCGTAAGGGATTACCTCAAGCAGACCAAGGTTACTTACATAACATGTATGGTGCTGAGGGTAGAGGTTGGGTACAGACTTTCTATGAAACTGTAGTTAATAGAGTTTGGCATAGAGTTCATGGTGAGGGTACAGGTCATAGTGCTAATGCATGGAGTGCTTGGCAAGTAATGGTAGGTATTGATGATGGTTGTTATTCCATTATGACTATCGACAATGACGTTACTGCTAAGGATGTTTCAGACCGTGGGTACAAGATGCCTTATGTACTGAACCAAGACCCTAAAGCTAACATCATTCCTGTAGATGAAACTGGTTCATTTAAAGTAAGACGTACTGGTACTTACGATATTAATTNGTTCCTGCTGAAACTCCTACACATACTGGTGCATTCATGGGTATCTATGAAGGTGATGCAGAGAAGTGGAAGTTACAGATTACTGAAAGTGTATACGATGCAACTAAGAAAGAGTTCTACCCAATGAAAGGTGAGTTTACTAACTGCCTATTACAAGAAGGTAAAACTTATCATGTAATCGTAGCACTTCAAACAGCTAGTGAAGATGAGAAATCTTTATTGGAATTAGACCCATTTAAGAACATGATTAGTATTGACCCTGTTGGTTCGCAATCTAAGACTGGTAAGCGAATTATGCAGAATCTATATCGTTCTCTAGGTGGTATCTCATTCCAGACTGGTAATGAAGTACGTACTGAAAAAGCTACTGATGGTCATATTCGTGTGTTTGGCGAAGAGTACCTAACTACCTTTAAAACACTTATTAAAACTGAATAAGGATAAATGTTATGACCGACATTCGTGAAGCAGTTGCCCCAGTAATTCCTGTTAAGCAGGGAATTAATATGGCAATCATGGATGTCGATCTTAATGACTATAATGCAAATCATGTAGCTCCTCTTTATCCACGTATTTTGGCTTTAGAGGAAGCTGCTGCATTAAAAGATGGTCGTGAGATCGAAATCCAGAAAAGAAATTTCCCAGAAGGTACTCCACCAACTCCTGAGAATGCATGTATCTCTTGGAGATATAAAGCTAGAGTTGGTGAACCAGAAGCAGAATGGACTCTGTTAGTAATGGAGTCTGAACTTAAAGGTGAGCAAGGTGACGTAGGACCACAAGGTGAAGTGGGTATTGGTCTTGCCATTAAAGGTTCTACTACTGGTCAAAGAAAACTAACTGAACCATCTACCTATACTAACTTAGGTTTACCTTTCCCTAAGATTGGCGAGATGATGGTTATTGAGGGTACTGAGGAAGCTTGGGTTTATATTGGACCAAGAGACCATGTACCAGCACCGGGTTCTGAAGGTTGGCAGTACATTACCAACTGGAATAACTTAGGTAAAGTAGCTGGAGTTCCCGGTCCTAAAGGTCCTCGTGGACCTAAAGGTTCATCTGGTTCGTCTATTGGTATGATGATTATCTCTATCATGATTTCATCTGCTATCTCTATTGCCACATCTCAAATCATGTTTGATGTTGAGACAATGGTTAATGATGCTATCAATGATGCAATGATGGCAGCAGAAGGTGCAATGGAAGACATTGCTCAGTCTGCAATTGAGAAAGCTATTGATGAAGCTGGTGAGCAGTTCAAAGGTCAGAAGGGAGATAAGGGTGATACAGGTGAGAATGGTAAGGATGGTCGTTCTTGTCAAATCGTAGGTACTTACCAATATTTAACTCAATTCCGTATGGAGTATCCTTTAACTCATGAGAACGTAGGTAAAGCTGCACTTATTGATTCTGCTGAGGGTGATGGTAAAGAGTTATGGGCAATCACTGAATCAATTCTTGGTATTGTACAGAATGAAAACTTTGGTGACATTCGTGGACCTAGAGGTGATGCATCTAGCTGGACTATTAGTTTTAGAGACAGAGACTTTGTACCTAAGACCCAAACAATAACTGTTGAATCTGATTTACCTACTGGTGTAGCTGGTATGTACATTCAGGATTCAGACTCTATTATTGTAACTGGCACTAAAGGTTCACCTGAGTCTGGTAATCAAGTTGGTTTCCAGATGAAGTCTAAGTACCCTATTCCTGAATTACGTAAAGGTAATGAGGGTGGATTCTCTACTGTTGATAAGTTCCTTACTAACAATGGTGATCACCTAGAATGGGTAGATATTGATTTAAGTACTGAACCATTAGATTACTTCCGTATTAAATCTCGTAGTGGACTTAAAGTATTCCGTATCTATGTGGATGATGAAGGAAGATTTGAAGTTATTGAGGAACCGAACCATGACTAAGACTGCTAATTTAGATTTAGCTAACTCTTATACCAATGCTGTTCAACGTATCATGGAAAGAGATATTTGTACTGCTACCTACGGTGTAGGTACTCCAACTATCGAACCAGAACGTGTTGGTCAACTTTACTTTAGTGTTACACCTACTGAAGAAGATAGACACTTACGTATGTATGTTTCTATTGCTTCTTATGGTGAGGGTACAAGAGTTCCAGTATGGAAAGAGATTATTGCTAATGGTGCTCATGAAGAAGACTTTGCATTACGTACTACTGCAAATGATTTTCATGTACTAGACCAAACTATTCAAGGTCGTCAGATTCTAACGTTCATTGATGGTGGAGACCAGAATCCCGGTGATAGAGGTGAACGTCCTGAGTATGATGGTCAATTCTATATTGCTACTTTAGAAATGGAAGGTGGTGGTAAAGACATCGCTGTTTGGGTAGCTAGTGGTAATACTTGGTTGCCTTTAGTAGCTCGTGGTGGTGGTGGTGATGTAGATACTACTAACCTAGCTAAACTAGATGAGACAAATATATTCTTCCGTCCACAGATGTATGGGTTTACTGGTGATAGTAGACGTTTACAGTTGATGGGTGCATCTCGTGACTTCTTTAATCCTACTGCTAGATATGTACCGTTCACTGCTGGTGAAATGCATATTCAAGAAGTAGGTGATGGTAGAGTTACTTTATGGATGGCTTTAGTTGAGGGGGATTCAAGTTCTTGGGAACGTATTTGGGGAGAGTCAGATGGGATTGATATTCTTACTCGCCTAGATAACCTAGAAACATATGATGATGCTCTAGCTGAGAAGATTGCTACTCTTACTGCTAAGTGGAATGAGACTGATGTAGTAGCAAACCAAAACAAAGGTAAGGTTGCTATTTTAGAATTTGACATGGATAACATGTCAGATGATATGGGTACGGTTAAAGCAGATATTGTTAATCATACTGCTCGTATTGAAACTCTAGAGGCAGGTGGAACTGGTGGTGGAACTCCTCCTGACTATGCAGAGCTTCAAACCAAAGTACAAAATAATATTAACAGTATAGCTAATCATGAAACTCGTATTGTCTCGAATGATGCTGATATTGCTACCTTGGTTTCTGACTTACAAGAGTTAGATCTAGCTTACGATAACTTGATTGCTGATGGTATTGAGCAAGATAATCGTATCTTAGCTAACGAACGTAATATTGCAATTAACCAAACCAATATTGAAACTAACTCAGGTGACATTACTGCACATGGTGTAGATATTCGTTCTAACATAGCTCGTATTGCTGCATTAGAAGCTCATGAAATTGGTAATCTTTCTACTACTGTTACAGAACATGCAGACTCTTTAACTCTTGTTCAAAATTCATTAATTACGATGAATACTCAGTTAGATACTACTACTACAACAGCGAGCCAAGCTAAATTAGGTTTAACTCGTACTGACCGTAAAGTAGCAACTCTTGAGGATAAAGCAACTGAGTTTACTGCTAGTATTGCTGACCATGAAGGAAGAATTGCTACTATTGAATTAGGTGGTGGAGGTGGTGGAGATATAGGTGATTTAACTCCTGTACTTGAAAGAGTAACTGCTGTTGAAACAGAGGTAGATACTTTAAATGTTAAAGCACTTCCTTTACCTGATGCATTAGAAGCTAATAAATATTTAATCGTTAATCCAGAAGGTAACGGTTATATCATGTCTGATGAAACAGTTTCAGACGTACAAGCTTTAGCTGCTATTGCTGCTGGTGTTACAGATGGTTCAGCTCTTATTAATGTTAAGTCACTTGGTGTAGATATTTCAACAGTACATGTTGATGATATTAATCAAGCTGAAGCAGCAGTATCTAATATCATTATGGCTTCACCTTTATTTGGTTCGTCTGGTATTGATGTAACTATGCCTAATATCGTACCTTTTGATAGTACTTCTCTTGGTTCGACAGAAGTACGTGAAGGTATGCCAATCTACATATTGAACAAAGGTGCAGGTAATCTACGTATTAATGCATCTGCTGGGCATAATATCTTTACTGCTTCTCAAGCTAAAATGGGTGGTCAGACTCGTATTACCGGTAATGGTATGGAACAGGCAGATACTTGTGCCGGTAATACTATTATTTTAAACCCTGGAGCTGGTTTTAACCGTTCTATCAAGCTACCTCACATTGCTGATCATGATGTAAGTCCACTACCTGCGAACCATATTCGTGAAGGTATGGTAATGACCATCCTTAACAGAGGTGCAGGTCAAGCTAGACTAGAAGCTCAAGGTTCTGACCGTATTGATAACAATGGTACTGTTCATCAACACTTCCAGATGAACTCTAAGGAAGCAG
>NTHP01001040.1:46265-82885 GCA_003416845.1 Oplegnathus fasciatus | reverse complement strand
TCTTGGGTGAGTAAAGCGACTTTGAGGCCGGAAGGAAAAGTAGTTAAACGACCACCGCTCTCAGAAGTCACGTTAAGGAGCAGAGAAGCCACCGCCACCAGCAGCAGCAGCAGCAGCTCGGCGAGTAGAAACCTGTTACTTTGTTTCGAAGTTTTCCAGCGGAAGCGTTTCGACGTTTGGTTGATAGAAATGTAAAATAAAAAGTGTCATAAACTGGCGACACTCCTCTTGTTTGTTCGCTCCAGCCACATNCTCGCTGTAAAAAAAAAAAATAAAAAAAAAAGTTTATCGCCTCTTTCGCTTTGGAAACCTGTTTGGCGAGTGAACGGGAACTGGTGGTGTCGGATGTTTTTCATCTGGACAGGAATTCCTGGAAAGCCAAAAATATAAAAACACTTGAAAGCTACCGAGTGAGTGACCTTTTTCATTTGGTTATGTGGTCAAAAAAAAAAGTCCACCCTCCTTGCCTGTTCTGGATAACTGTTTAAACATTTGTCCGTCCCGAGGAAATTCCTCTCTCAGACTCACCACACCCTTGTTGTGCTGCTCGGCTACTGTAGCGCAGACCCTCACATCTCACACTGGCTTCTTCCCTTGTCTTGGCATGTTCCCCATTACAAAAATGCGCTGCCGGTATATGAACCAAAACGAGCCCTGCAGAACTCTGTCATGCAGCAACTGGACTACTCCCATTTGTGTTTTTACACTGACACACACACACACACACAGCGTGTTAAAGGGCGTATACAGGAGAAGAATGCATCCCAACATTTTCCTACATCTTCCTAGCCTGTGTGCTTGCATGTGAAGTGTTTGTGTGGCTACTACAGGAGAAGGTATGATGTCATTGTAGCTGAACAGCTGACTGCTGACAAGGCAGTTTGCAGGTAGTGGTCAGACATGGAAGTGTTACCCAGTGGTACACACACACACACACACACACACACACACACACACACACACACACAGTCAACACAAATCAGTGCCAATGCAGTGAGAGGAAATGTTGTGGAAATCCCCAATCTAGACTGCGTTAATATGAAAGCAGAGGCGATGATGTCTGCTGTTGTCACTCTGCTAAGTGATGTAATCCAGAGCTGCTGTGTGAAATGGGCCGTATCAGGGTTGTAAAAGTAGTAGTGGTACTATTTGCACGTACAAATACTGTAGGTGGTGGGTTTGGATATATTAGTATGCGGAAAAGAAACACACACAGAGGAATTCTTGCAAAAATCTAATTAGAGAAATGAGGAAGTTCAATACCTCTGCTCAAAACAGTGACTAATTAAATGTTTTGCATGGTTTTTCGAGCACGTAGTGCATGAACAAGAAAGCTCAAATTAAATGTGTTTCTCACCAAATGGAACAAGATTGTAAGACTAGCTAAACACGACAGAAGGTGCAGGAAAAAAATTAGTAAGGCAAATATGATGACCAGCCAGGTCAACAGGCCACTAACAATTATTTCAAGTATTTTCATCGTTGATTATTCTGACAATTATTTTCCAGATTAATTGTTTGGTCTATAAAATGTCAGAAAATAGTAAAAAATTGTCCATCGCAGTTCCTCAGAGCACAAGGTGATGTCTTTTTTTGTGTCTTGTTTTGACCAACCAGCAGTCCAAAACTCAAATATATCCAGTTTACACTGATATAAAACAGAAAAGCAGCAAACCCTTACAATGCAGAAGCTGGAACCAGAGTGTGATTGGTGTTTTTGCTTGAAAAATAACTTAAACCGTTAATCAAATAACAAAACAGTTGAGCTCGATTTCCAGTCGATAAATCAGTTAATCGACTAAGCGTTTCAGCTCTAAGCCATAGGTCAGTTCACTCATACAGTAGTTTAAGGAAATAACAACATTACAACATCATGGTTTCCTGCTGTGTTTTATAGTGGAGGTGGGCCACCCAACGAGTACACTTTTATTAAACATAGCATTAATCGTATCATATCATTAATTTCAGCCTATAAACTTTATAGTTTTGAATCAGGACCCTCAGTATGTGGATTAAGTAGCTCGTGAAAAATAAGGTGGGCCGAATTTAGAAGGCTACAGCTGTTATTTCAGTGTACGTCAGATACTTATTTAATCAACATTTAGGTAAATATAAGTAATAAGTAGCCAAAAAAGCTTGAACGGGACATCCCTACAAATAACCTAAATATACTAACTTTCAAATTAAAATAAGACATGGTGTGTGTCATATTGACAGAGTTGACATTATGATGTATCTTCCATCTCTAGCATGTGAGCTCTTATTCTTTTCTTGTGCCGTATTGAGGTCATCTCAGAAGACCGCTGAATAGCTCAGCAGGTCAGTACGAAAGACTTCATTGAAAACTATTCTGGATCAAAAGCTCCATATATGCCAGCATCACCAGACGCCATTTCACCTCGTTGCTGCACTTCATTTTCTTCCCATTGGCACGCTCTCTACCACTGACCCACTACGAGTGTATTTACTTGTCGCCTATTGTACGTGCCAGCCCGAGCTTCAGGGATGGCGAACGTAGGAAGTACTCTTACAGTAGTCCTCCCAAGCAAACCTCCCAGGCAAAGATTTAGGACGTAGCGCGTGGACAGAAGGGGATTGCTCAGACGGCAGTTTTTCCATCATTCCAGCTCGTAGGTGCTTATCAGCTGAGGTGTTCAAACACAATGCTGCACAGTATCCTGTCTTAGATAAGTCTGGACAACTTTCCATCAACAGTGATTTCCAAGGAGGCCAGTGTCATACTGAAAACTAATTTGACTGCGGTTTCTTTTACACAGGAAAATGATGAGTTTAGGCTCTTAACGGTTTCTGTTTCCCAGTCATCTGACAGTGACCGACAAACATGTCCGCATGGAAAATTGTGTCTGTAGACTGTGGGGTGTATCACCCATAGACAACAAGCAGAAGAGGAAATCCTCAGGGGGGGAAAATAATCTCTCAGAGAGTTTCCTGTTTGGATTTTGGTGCTTGCAGTTTCAGGAAGTCCCTAAAAGGACATTTTAGAAAGCTTAACATTATGAGTTATACTAGCAGCAGAGGCCTCAAGGATGGCTTTCTGATAGCCGGTTCCATTTTGGATCCAGGTCCTGGTTGCCAAATAACTTAAGTTTTCTCCTTAAAGTCATAATCTCGAATATTTTAATTCCGTTGTGTTTCACGACATATATGGCAATAATCGTAATTGTAGGTGTGTTGTTGGACCTCACTTAAGTTTCACTTTCACTTTCTTCATCTGCAGTCATCGATCTTTTCTGTGTTTGTTCGGTCATAATAACCAGACGTTTATTTAAATGAAAATCTTCAAGATTATGTCTGTAAGTATGACACTTAAGGCTTAATTTTTCCTTAGCTTAGGGACTTACTTAAGGGTGTTGCACAGAATCTCTCCTTAGTTGAGGAAGGCATTTACTGCACTGAAAAAGATTTTACAGCGGTTATAAAACTATACAGTTTCCATGGAGACCGCTTGTTTTCTTGCACTCGCCTCGCGTGTTATCATCTCACAAAGTTGGCCTATAGATAGTAAAAAAAAATGACTGAAGAAAAGAGGACAAGAAAACCAAAACCGGAGAGCATCATTAATTGCAGGACTGGGGCTGGAGTGATCCAACTCTAGACGGTCCGACAAATCATGAATTGACTGCTGGTCAAATCTATAGTGTACATTGTTCATCGTTAAGCATATCCATCGGGTTCTCCCGGTCATGGAACACTCTTCTTGGGATGCGTTTATTTTCTTTATTTTTCGCCACAAACTCGGCCATGTTGTGGTTAAGATGAGTCAGAGGTACCTCAAGTTTTTTCCCTTACTTTGGTTGCTAAGGTCTTTTGTGCAACGGTTGAACTAACTTTAAGGGATTCCTTAAGTATAAAACCAAGATAAGGAGAAAACCTTAAATACTTCAGTGAACATGTTAAGGAAACCTTAAGGAAAAGACTTAAAGGTGTTTTGTGCAACCAATTTTATTTTAAGGAAACCTTTACTCGGACTTTAAGGAAGATCTTAACTTAAGGTGTTTTGTACAACCGACCCCTGGATTCATTAGCTCTGATGTTAACGGATCTCTTATCAAACCTTTTGTCTCTTCTCCTCAGGTAAACTTAATAGTTCTGAATCAGGACCTTCAGTATTTATACTTGCACATGTTGAGGGGTAAACCTCATAATATTCGATAAGGGATTTGGAAGGATTTGGATTCGCTACTGGATTTGAATTTGATGAAATATTATCGAACCCTGTCCCTAAGTGCCCTCACACGTCACATAGCTGTAAGGCACAGATGGACTGTGTTGGGGGGTGGTGGTGACTCCATCCAGGCTGCATACGCGCGTGTCAGCTTCTGCTTTCATTTGTGCTGTGTGAGTCGGAAAGGAGAAATGCAGCACCCTAAGGATACGGAAGATTAGTTCCCTGATGGTGACATCACACTGCAACACAGGAAGAGAGAGAGAGAGAGAAAAGGGAAGGGATTCGACGAGGACAGAGTGAGAACAAGAGGCTGGAGGAGGATAGAGGGTAGAAGAGAGGGCGTGTGTGTCTGTAGAACATGCACACTTTATAATCTTGTAACAGCAGCCTGTGTGAAAGACTTAGAAAACAGAAATACATTCATGATTTCTAACCAAATCCTGATTAGCTCCGTTCCCAATCCACTTCATGACTAATTCATCTATTTTTTTATTTCGTACTCATGGAATATTAATCAAAGACTTACTTAATACACTTTGGTAAGTTTCTCTATCTGTTGCTTGTACTACAACACGCTCATGTTCTCGTTTTGACCACCACGCCTTCCTTCCTTCCTTCCTTCCTTTCCTCCATCTGTCCGACTTTTCTGTCAGTTTGTACTGCAAGCGGAGGCTCAGGGGCGGATGAAAGGATAATTCTGTGTGATATTTCTCTCTTTCGTCCTCTGCTCTGAGCTGTGCTGTGTGCACTGTGATAAATTGGGCTGGGGGAGTCTCAATGGCTCTGTCCTATTTTGGTCTCCAGCTAGGTTCTCTGACTTTAGCTGCTTCCCTGGCCTGGATCCTGAGCAGCTACTTCAGGTCTCGAGTTTGATTCAACCTTGAAAATTTGAGCTTGGCTCCAACTTCCCTACAAGAATTTCTTCTAATCCAACCTCAGGCAAAAGGTTGTTTTGTTTTGTAAGGAGAGAAAGAAAAAATCTGATCGAACGCAGCAGTATTTTCTAGGTACATCCTAATTAAGTTTTTAGAGCTCGATCAAGCATATATTTTAATGATATATTTAATTTGTTTTTCAATACATTATACAGCTCCACAGTGCACAGTTGGCCTTAAGTAGGTCTACATTAAAATTAATAAAGCAGCCTGAGTACTTTTGTCAACTAAATAGCTCTGCATTAAGAAGGTACAGCCTGCATCTCCCTAAACGGTTTCCTTTAAAGGAATATATGTGAATAATATATGTGAAAAAAGTTATATAAAATGTTTTGTGGCTCCAGAGGTAGCTGTGTGAAATCTGATAGTGATGTCCATTTGAGTGTTTGACTGGGAATCAGTGAATTCTTTTGGCATTTCTGTCTTAAAGATTACATGAGCGATTAATCGATTATTGAAGTAGTTGCTGAGTAATATTCTGTTGATCAATTAATCGTTTCAGCTCTAATGTTTTGGATATATTTCTATAGTATTTTGTGTACTGTAATATCCAGAGAGGAGTGTCGGTGTGGATCTGTTGTGGCAGGAAGGGTTGGACAGGATTTAGACGGCCTCTCCTTCAGCAGCGTGACCTAAACACTGAAGCTGAAATGCAGTTTTCAACTGACAGCAACACTTTAAACAAGTGGAGCACCTGAGAAATGTAGCTGAAATAGATGCAAAGCAACCGTTTTGTTAACCCCAAATTGCTCCACCCGTTACCATGTTAGTTGAAACTGTTGGCTTCAGTTTTGCCTCACATCTGTTACCCATGCTGGGTCTGATTTTGGACTCGCCTCTCTAAAATATATTTTACCCAGCTTAAATTTGAATCGGAGGTGTGTAAACTAGAAGAATTATGCTTGTATGTAACGTACCACATCAACAGAACAGCAACAACAACAAACATAAATATGTACTATGTGTTTATGGTAGAGTGGGCTTCATGTATAACCCCACCCTTAAAGTTTCAACCAGGAGAAAGAGAGAGAGAGAGATACTGGTGGGGGGAGGGATGTTGTGTGTTTAAAAGAAAAGGCTGAGGGGTGTTGAAAGTGGGTGAGATATTCCTCATGGCTTACGTCCTCCCACATTTTTACACAGTCAGACAGGGTTGTGTGTGAGCATTCAGCGACCCGTTATTAATCATCATGTGGAATGCATTTTGCTGCTTTGACCAATCAGTGTGTCAATAACTGCTAACACTTGTCTGTAAGTGTTTTGTTCCTACGTCAGCTCTAAGTGTACAGTTAGTTTGCATTTGACAGAGCGGTATCCCGGCAGAGCTGCTTGTGTCACTTTCCAAGGAAAAGGAAATCAGGCAGGACGTATTTATAAATTTGTGGTCAGATGCAGGTCAGCTGAGCAGCTAAAATCCTGTTAGTTTATCTTCATGTAATTCTATATTTACGGTTTTCTGTCCTTGTTCAGTAACTTCTGGCAACATTTTTAGCCAAGGTCATAGATGTTGTGCACTGTCCTTAGCATTTTACCTGATAGGGAAGGAGACTTAACTGAAACCTCCTCGATCCATGTACGTATCCAGAATGTTTCAGTGCAAAAGCACCAACTGATTGCAGTTTTGACTCTTTGTACACCAAGATTCAGGCAGTTTCTTCCGATTTTCTTTGCTGCTCTGCATGAGAAGGTGAAGTGACACCTACAGTTCTCCCTGTAGATTTTCATCTGAGTTCAAGCCCAGACTTGACTTTGCCACTCAAGGACATTTACCAACTTTCCTGAAGGCCACCCCGGTGTCAGCTAGTCCGTGTTCTTCAGGCCATTGTTGCACTGAGAGATCCTCCCATCAATCAATGTTGTGTGCGTCATTGAGCAGGTTTTCTTGAGGGACCTGCCCGTGAGACATGACAATACCATCCAGGAAGTCCAGTTAACAGATCCATAAGTTTGAGGGCTTCTCAGACGCCAAAACACCGCACAGATGTTTATGATACTCTTTGGCCATGACGATCACGAGGTTAACAGTAATCATCCTGGAATGTGGACTTGCATTTATTTAACCGGTCACACAGCAACACCTTGCCAGATGATGTCACATTGCATCGCAGCAAAAGTTGGGCCAGGTTCAACTTTTTTGCCGGGCAACCCTGCATTTTTTGCCTGAACCCCCTGCGCTGGCACCCACGCTGCTTTGAGGGGGCTGTATTTTTTTTTCCATGCAAGATGAGCGTTAAGAAGTTATGACTAGATGTAACATTCAGGTCAAAAAGCGATTTCCTGTAATATTCTGTATAGTGTCCTGTAGTGTTGTGTGTGTATATAGTGCTGCCTGTGAAGAGAGAAATGTCTCTCATTGGTGGCAGGAAGATTGGACAGCTTCCCACACAGGAACAAAATACTGAAGTTCAAATGCAGCTGTCAACTATCAGCAGCATTTTAAAGGTGTGGTTCACCTGCAAAATGAGGCAGAAACTGAGGCATAATTTTGTTTTATCCAAACCAGCTCTGATTGCATTGCTTGCTGCTGCACGTCATTAATTGAAACAGCTGTTCTCCACACATAGATCACCCACTCGCAACACTGTGCGGTTCCACTGTTTTAACAGAGCACAGCGGGGCGTTTTTCAACAGCTGGCACGCCCAGAACAAACCAAGAAAAGATTGGAAATGCATTGGGCCTTTAAATAGTCAGCGTGGTTAATGTCTTCACAATGTAATGAGTAAAACATGGACAGTAACTGTGTGGGTGCCACAACTCTTGTTTGCCTTCAGTATTTAGATACATCTAATATCATAAAGGCATCCGATTAGATCAGACCTAAACTTTATGGTTCCTCATCTTGAGCTCCTTCTGTCAAGTTCGTTACTGAGGTGAAAATACACAAATACCCAGCTATGTACTTCGATGATTCTGCTTGAGTTGTACTGGTACAAGCCTACATGACATTTAGTTTTATGGCTTGTACTTGCTCTTAATAAAGTGGGTAACTAAGTGTAGGGTTGGTGTAAATACCTTGAGTTTGCTGAACCATGTGATTAGAATCTGGTTGATACTTAAAGTAGAGAAAGTTTCTATCTTACTGCCCCTTACGGCCTCTTTTATTGCTATTTTTACCCCCTACCACTTCTAATGAACAAGACTGGCTAATGTGTTACTACTGCAGGGGTGAGTCAAAACCTGCCAGGGAGAAATAAGCATCTGTGCTGCATGTGCTAGGAATGAGAACTTTGTCCTTTGCTACCCCACACAGGGACAAACATTATGCAAGACAGGATCATTCATCCCAAGACACGTGTGAACACGCAGTCTCCTGCACAGTTATACGACCCGACTCTCGGAGGGCAGTGTATGTGTGTGTGCGCAGGTACAGTCTGTCTACATGTACACTATAGCTCACCACTCAGAATATGATTTCAGCCAGTGCATTTTCTGGGTTCCCATTGTTCTTTGTAACCCTGAGATTTATGCAGCAGTATTGTCATGTGACCGGCTTGGTCTGCGGCTCTGTCTGTCCAATTCTGCTTCTATGAGTGATTTCAGTACCACACAGATCTTCACTTCTATTATTTATGAGCGCATTTAGGCTGTTTTTTTCTCTTAAAATAATTTATCCCCTAACACAGACGGAGGCCTACTTACCACAACATAAAATCCAGGGCACACTTAATTATTGATTGTTGAATATAACACAAAGTAGAGTGTCATAATACAAAAGCAAATGGCAAAACACTGAATTGCTGCAGGCACTGTAAGATCATATAGCCTACTTACTTGAATTTAATTTGCTTTGAATGAGGTTAATGTAGCCTTTGTGATATAATTAAGAACATTTAAGTAGGATATTAAGATGCAGTTAAACTCACTTGAGTGCCATGGATGAAAAGTGTCCTAGGTAGTACTGTTTTGATATCCATAATATTCACATAAAATCGTACAACCTCCACACTGTTAATGTGGGTGTCTGCTCTCCATGAATCCTCACCCGCACCATCCTTTAGAAGACTCTTGTTAAAATGACCATGGAAACCCCACACTGAGTCCTGAGCTGTTCGACTTGAGGAAAAAGAAGAGGAGGGACTGGCTGTGTTGGACTCCACCTTGTGCTAATAAAATTCATTTGAACTGACCCGAGGGGATAAACTGAAGGAGGGAGATGACAAAATGGGTGAATTCCAGTTCTCTTTCCTGTTACTCATTTTATCTCCTCTCTCACTACCGTTTTATGTCTTACTAGGAAGTCTCTTAAAAGGAAGGAAGTGAGGAAGGCAAATGAGGACAGAAATGGCATGGGGAAATCCACAAAAATCCACATTAAGCACCTGCAGATCTTCACCAAACAAATTCTCTGTTGTTAGGTGAACCTCAGCTACCAGTCATTATAACTGCAGCTTTGTATAAGACAAGTTTTGCTCTGTCCCCTTTGCTGAAAGGCTTTTACTGTGAGCCACCTGCAGGAAGAGTTAACTGTACAAATGGATAGTTTATGACTTAATAATAAGTGCATTGAAACCATAACACTCTCTTAAAGAAAATAATTTCACTTGTCCACAGCTGCCATTTTTTCTTACACCTAAATGACACTATTGATTGATTAACTGATGTAATGAACAGGTTGCTCTACTCATTTTGATTATTTTAAATTACAGATATTGCGAAACTTTTACATCATCACTTACTGTTTTAATCTACCCAACAGCATGTTTTGGAGTAGGGCTATTCTTCTGTTTAGGCTTGAATTCAGTACTAAAAATATTTATTCTTTTTTTATTCTTTCTTCATTTGTGTTGCTTTCCTAATCTCATAAGTAAGGTTTATAAAAAACATACTTTCTTGTCCCTCTAGATTAACTGTTGCTCGTGTCTTGTTTGACCAACAGTCCCAAAACCTAAAGATATGATGTACAATCACATAGGACAAAGAAAAGCAATAAATCCTCACATTTGAGAAGCTGGAACTAGGTCGTGTTTGCTTGAAAAATGACTTTTAATTTAAACGATTAATTGATTATCAAAATTGTTGCAGATTAAGTTTCTGTTGATCAATTTAGACATTAATTGACAAGACGCTTCAGGCCTGTTTGTCTTACTTAAATCTTTGAGAAAGCAGTCAGCTAAGAGATGCTTAAGGAACACTGTGGGTCAAGACGTAAACAAGCATGGCCACTGTAAGAAATGTTCTCAAAATGTCAGTTTTGTTTAATGTATAATAGTGCAGTGGTTTGATTTTGATGTACACGGTAAAGTACTAAAAATGCTGATGGTATTATTATAATTTGTGTGAATATTATATACCATATATCATATGAATGTTGTAAAAATGTTAAAGTTAAATTTTTTTCATGCCACATACATTTAGCAGAGCACACCTTATAATCAGCTCTTATTTAGGGAAGAAGTCCTTGGTGCCCCTGTTCCTGTCCTTGTAGTGGCACAGTATGCACACACACACACACTAATGCAAAGGGGAGGGTGCCATTATCCCCACTAAGCGCCACGTGCTGCCACTTTCACAGTAGGCAGCATGCTGTGAGAGCTGTCGTCGTCAATAAGCTGCATTATTTTGTCACAGCACAAGATCTGCAGAACTAGCCCCATTTTCTGAAGCTTTCTAAGGCTGCACAGTAGCAACTGGTCACGTGTGTGTGTGTGTGCGCGTCCGTGTCTTCCCTCTGGCAGTGACAGTATGATGTATGGAGTAGCAGCAGCCTGCTATCACAGAGAACAGGTGGCTCTCTCAAGAGACGAACTGACAACACACTGGCCTGATTTAATGTGTGGGAGAGAAAAGCAAACTGAACAATTGTCGTCTTATTCATGTGGTGAAAATCATAGCTGTTGTTACAGTTGGTGGAGGTAAAAAATGACTGAGGCCAATTCAAGCTGAGGGAATGAAAGGAAGGATGTGGAGATGCACATTTCATTCTTGAACATACACGAACACCCTGGTCTCATTGTCTGTTTTTAACAAAGCTGAAGAAAATCTAATGCATCCTGCAGGTTTTCCTTAAATGACAGAATAAATTGTCTTGGTCACTCTGCATTGAGGAGCCACCATGCTGTCTGTAAGAATTTAATGGGCTTTTTGGTTTCTATGAATATTTTGTATCAGCAGGACCTTCTCAGCCCACCCACAGACCATTTCAGAGGAACCAACTGTTTATACACAAGTGCAGCAAAACTCTTACAGTCACTAGTATATCTGTAGGAGTTTGTTGATCTGTACTGATGATGATAAAAGTGCTTGGATTTTTTTTTTTCCTTCTTGAGTCACTTCTTGTGTTTTACTCTACATGAAAAGTTGTTTTACTTAATGGCTCCTTAAACCTGCATTAACTGACTTTTTGGCCACTTGGCAAGGGAAACAAGCTGTCAACACAACACAGACAGGCCTGACATATTATCACCTTCACAAGTTGATATGGCTAACTTATTGGCATACAGTTGCTTATTTACACATCCCGTAGATACGGAGCGACATTATCACTCATTTGGAATCATGTTTGTAGGCACCTGAGGAATGTCAAATATTCACTCTCCTTTTAGCTCTGTTTTTGTCTCCACCAACTCCCGAGGGAAATATCTCCTTAGCTGCTAAATGCTCCACTATGTTCACCAGCTAGTCGCTAATTGTGTCTGTCTGCAGTTTGGTGCTGAGTAGGTAGCATGCAGTGAGTTTTTAGAGCTTTTTACTGAAAACGTCGCTATGAGAGCGGTGAGAGTGAATCAAAACGGTAAAGTTGTGAGTCGCAAAACAAAAATAATGAGCTGAAAGACGCTTTAAAGCTCAGTGGAGCTGAAGAGAACCGCGGAGTGCGGTGATAATTTTGCGGGGTCATCACTATGAGCGGCACCTTTTCACATACAAGTAATCATGTGATTCATTGTTAATATAACTATATATTAACTATAATATAACTATTGATTATAGTTGCTTTTAATAATCAGGGTATATTTCTCCACCATTCATTAGCTGTGATTTTGATTCTGTGTGTGAAGGTGTAAATCTTTGTTTTGGTCCAGGTAGTCTTAGGTCTGTGAAAGCTGATTCTGCTGGCAGGCCGCCAGCACGTTGTCTCATCACCTACTGCCTTCTCTCCATTATTGCCAGCTTGTGGGAGATGGCTATTGATCCGTGTGTGTTTGTGTGTGTGGCCATATCTTTCTCTGGCAAGCCCCGTTTCCTCACACATACACTCCTTTCAAAGCAAAGAGAATGGGAAAGAATTGTGTGCAGTACAGAAGGTGTCAACAAAAGCCAGTAAGAGCTGTGGATAAGGTGGCCACAGGGATGTAGAAGTGACACATTAAGGATGTGATTGTCAGAGGCCGTGTGTGTGCAGCAGTGTGTAGAACACAGAGGCTGCAGCTTTCCCAACACTGTGGCCCTCCTCCTGTTCCCTTCCCTCCCACTGCTTTTCCAGACCAGTGCTGAACCCTCAGCCCAACTCTGTTTTTCACCTCACACACAGGACGCAGCCCAGGAAAGGGAAGAGGGTGCGGCTCTAAAACAGTCTTCGATCATCTCTTTTTTCCCCCGCTAGTTCTCACTCTTACTATTTCTGGTTTCATTGTTTCACCTCCCTCCTCCGTTTGCTTCTCACCAGTTTACTGATCGTTTGGTCATTCTTATGCATCTCAGTCTTTAATATATAGACTAACCGAAGTGTATTCTGTTTGTAGATGGCAGCCATCAGGAAGAAGTTGGTCATAGTCGGGGATGGTGCTTGTGGGAAGACCTGTCTGCTCATCGTCTTCAGTAAGGACCAGTTCCCAGAGGTCTACGTCCCCACTGTGTTTGAGAACTACATCGCTGACATTGAAGTAGATGGCAAACAGGTACTTTATTTTAAAGTTTTTATTCGTTTTGGTTAGTTTACTCAATTACAGTATTTAAGTAAGTACAAGTATACTCAACATGGTACTTTCATTTTATGCTACTTTATACTTATTTTTATGTGCCACACATAAAACTGCTGCTGTAGTGTTAAAAATGTGACCCTGTTGGCCCTGGTGGTTGAGAACCACGTGCCATCAAGGCCGATGGGGATAAGTGCTTATTGTAAGCAAATCCTTGGGTCCTTTTCATTGTTATAAAGCAGCAGACCTCCAGCCAACAACAGGAAATGGATCAGTGCCACCTTCCTGCCCAGTGTTGGAACCCCCCTCATACATCATGACTAATGTCCCATTTCCTGTTCCTGTTTCCTGTGCTGTATAATACAAACTTGACTGTACTCCAAGCCTCTCAACTGTGGTGTACAGATTAAAAAAAAACTATTTGGTCTAGTGAAATATTACTTAACAAGTCAGTGACACTGTTGAACAGCTGCCCCCTATTTATCATTCTTTGATTATATTTAGTTGTGGTCACAACAACTGAGAAAAGAAGGCTGAAAAGCGCAGCATGGTAGTAAAGTGAACTACAGATGAGGCTGACTCCTGAGAGACACCTAGTGGTAAAATAATTCAAAAGCAGCAGAACAGGACACAGGTTTGTCCTGATCTGTTGTTGTTCACTTTCCCAGACAGAAGATGTGGTACAATAAGTACGTTTATTCATACAGCACCTTTCAGGAGCAGACGTCACAAAGTGCAAATAAAAGACAGAGCAACAGACATGAAATGCAGACATCAAGGTAAAAACATAAAAACATTAAATAAGCTAAACAAATCAATTTAAATGGGTCAGGGCAGCTCAGCCGACTGTCTCATATGCTAGACTATAAGTCAGAAGGCAGTGTGGCGAGCCAGTCTTGCCAAGGTAAGTAGTTTGTCGGCCAGCAAGCAAGACTTGGCAAGATGTGAGTGTTGGGAGACGTAAGAAAAGTCCAGATGAACTGCTAACATACTGCAGTTGCTCTGTGGGTGACAAAAAAACAACTGCTTTTATCCACGTCTCAGCTGTATCGGGCACAGTTTTCCAGCTGTGGTTGTAATGCGGGCGAGGTTACTGTAGAATTAAATCAGCAGGACGCAGGAGAAGCCAGGTCAAGATTACAGTTAAAGCTAAGAGGCTTTTACAGTCAAAAGCTACATGTATGCATGCAATGACGCTTCTAGGCTACTGTGTATAAGATGTTCCTATATGGTGTTTTGGGGTTGCATTGTAACATGTGCTACAGCTCTTGCTGAGCTCAAGCAAATGATTATTTGCTGGGCATTTGTTTTTATCTAGAGTAGGGCAGCACTCTGGGACTGCTAACAGTTTGATTAACAGCCCAAGAAAAGCCTGTGGGAGCCATCTCCACCTCTGCTGCTTTTTAGGTCTGATAACGCAGGAATGAATTCTTTTAAATCCTCTTCTTCATTCCTCTGTCCAGTTGTTCTGCCTGTACTCTTGTTGCCTATATTCTCTTTGTCTCTGTTCACTTTCCCCGTCTTCTTCCTGCTGTCAATGAAGTGGAAAAGTCCCACCTTATGTTAATAATGTGTCTCTTGTTTTGTTCTTTTTCTTCATCTCTCTCAGGTGGAGTTAGCGTTGTGGGATACAGCAGGTCAAGAAGACTATGACAGACTGAGGCCTCTCTCCTACCCTGACACAGATGTTATCCTCATGTGCTTCTCCATAGATAGCCCGGACAGTTTAGGTAAGGCTGGATACAAATGGCTTACCCACTTAGCAAAATGGAAAGTAACATTTTAGAAAAGGTAATTTTTCTGGAATTAAAAAAATTGTCGACACCACAGCAGAGTTTCAGTGACCCTTGACTCACGAGACTTGACACAGAAAGAAGTTTGTAAACCTGATTTAAAATATAAATCTTAATTCTTTTACCTTTTTTGTAGTGTAACCTCCATTGAGTCAAGACACCTGGTTATGTTTCTTCAGTTTAGACAGAGTTTAATTTGTTTTTCAGCGATTGAAAAGAAGCTTGACAAGGCCTATGTATGGATTAAATCCACAAAAAAAAGAAGGCACAAAGAAAATACAGAACTTGCATGCCACACTGATACTGAATACAACCTAATAATACCTAGTAGGAAGTTCCTTCTGAGTGTAGAGAACTATTTGCATTGAGAAAGCTATAATCAGTTATTTTTTATAAAGATGGAGGGGGACGTTTTTGCTAATGCTTCATTAAATGCCCACATTTTCCACCACATGGAGGACTCGTCTGCCTGTAAAATCAGTACTGATCCTCTCTAAAGGTTTTTTCCCTTCTGGTAATTTTTGTATTTTTCATTACAATTCCCCGTTCGCTGCCGTGTGCAGACTTCATGCAATTAATGATCCACTTAATGAAAACTTAATGCGTATTCAGATGGTGTATCTTCATGAGTATGATTAAATTGTTACAGTTAGCTGTTAGTCTGCTTTCCTGTTCTGGTTTAGTAATTCAAGTCAGTAAATTAAGTAATTCCACACATGACTGTTTCTCAGCTACAGCAATTTGAATACATAATTGGAAAGTTATAATTTAAATACAGTAAGAAGTCCATTTTTATTTAATTAATTAATTTCAATTAGAAGTTGATTGAACAATTTATAGTCTGTTAAGTATCTGAGATTGACCTACTGTAGATTGACTCCAATCAATGCATCCTTAATAGAGACTCTTATGGGAGATGAACAAACAATTTTCCAGACTATAACCCAGCGGCTGTTGTCGTGTAGGGTTTGAGATTGTGATGGCATGTTCTGAAAGCCTACATGTAATATGTGACATGTATTTCCAGCTAGGATCTGAGTGACCTCGGCTCTCAAAAAGCAAGTCAAACAGAAGAAGAAAATGTCTCGTTTAGTAAGACTTCAGCCCCGGGTCTTTCTCCCACAGTGTTTTGGTCTAGCCAATGCCACAGATGGCGTGCCTACTCTCTCACAGCATGGCTGTCGCACACGCTGTCCTTCTAGACAGTGCAGATTTTGGCTAGCAGACTCGACCATGTATCAGGGAGGGGTCAGTAACCTCTCAATGTTTATGTCTGTACAGTCACAAGGGAAAAGACAAGGCCTCTCCCAACTTTCCTTGTAGGGAGAAAAGTCAGGAATTCAGTGTTGGTTTTTTTTTTTCATTCTTGTAGAGAACATTCCCGAGAAATGGACGCCTGAAGTGAAACACTTTTGTCCCAACGTCCCAATCATTCTGGTGGGTAACAAGAAGGACCTTAGGAATGATGAACACACACGCCGGGAGCTGGCCAAGATGAAACAGGTGTGTGTTTCTAACAAATAATCTCAAAACTAATCTCCCTGTCGAATGTCTACCAACAGCATCATAACCAACCTAACACTGTGTCTGTACATTAAACCTCCAGGAGCCGGTTAAGTCTGAGGAGGGCAGAGACATGGCCAACCGCATCAATGCCTTTGGCTACCTGGAGTGCTCTGCTAAGACCAAGGACGGTGTGCGGGAGGTGTTTGAGATGGCCACCAGAGCAGCGCTGCAGGTCCGCAAGCGCAAGAAGAGGGGCGGCTGCCAGCTACTGTGAAGGGACGGAGTTCGTTGGCCAATCAGCACCTGAGGGAGGACTCCCCCCTTACACACAGAGCAAACTTAGAGAAACCTTAAATCAATGGCTTCCGTGGACTATACTTACTTCACAGATGCAGATATGCCACAGGAGAATATGAAAGACTGACACGCCTGTTTAAAAGCAAAACAAATCAGCCTTTTTTTTTAAAACTCTACTTCTTCTGCTACTCACACACTGTCAGTTTTGTTTCTGTTTGTTTGCTGGTTTGTTTTCCTCCACCAGAATCCCAGCCTGGTGGTGTGAAGGACCTGCCCCTTCCTCCTATATGAATGTATGTTTGTATTTATATGTGCATATACTTTACAAATATATCATGCGTCTGCCTCTGTGTTATGATTGTTTACAGAGAAGGGTCTTGTAGCTCACATGCCCACCGACTGTCTTGTTCTCAGCTCACGGCTACAACTTTCAGACAGTTTTAGATTTGCTTTAATTAGTATGGAACCCCTGCTTCTCTTAACCCCGCACGTACCACTCTGTCTCCTTTTTATACTTCACCTTCAGTCACGATCCACCCATTTGTCATACCACTATTAATTTTACATCTTTAAAGCCCTATTTCACCAAGTGCTGAATCAGCAGAGCTCTGTTTTTCCCACCTTTCTCGTCCGACATAAAGGACTAAATTTAGAGCCTGTTCACACTGTATTAATCCACTGAAACCTACATAAACCGAAGTAGCACCAACTATTTGTGTGGAGAGGTTTTGGACTGCACCTCGCTCTGTCTCTCTTCCAGTGGCGATAGCTTAAACTGGCACTGGAGACAGTGGTCTATTGTCACGGACACAATGCTCTCAGTCACTCTCACACTGGCTCTGACAGACTTGACTCTACCAAGACGTCACCAACGCCTCCCCCAAACGAGCCCTGCCTCCTGTCTGAACCCTGCACTGTTGATTCAGATCCAGTATGCAGTCATTACGCATCACTGTGTACTGGATTTTCTGAGGAAAAGTGCACAGTGTGTCCTACAGGTTTCTGGGCTCAAGGCATAATGGATGCACGCTGTATACAGCCACATTGATATTCAGACAGATAATAAGCCTATTCTGTGTATAAAAGTTTTAATAAAATTTCCAACTGACAACTTGATTGACAGCTCAGACGTTGTTATTAGCAATGTGCCATCTCCTCAGTTTGTCACCAGATCAGTAGCCCTCTTGACTATTTGAAATTGGGGTTTTGTTGGTGTTAAACGGAAATAAACAAGAATATCTGAGTGCAGTAGCCAGTCTGGTCAAAATTTTCAAGTGATAAACAGAGGGTGTGTGTGTCTGGGAACAACTGTGGTGCGTTTGGGCTCTGAATTTTTTTTACACCAATCCATCATAAAGGTGCTGTTCACAGGAGATTTGAACAGGAAATTGCAACAAAAATGGGATGAAAAGCCTGAGAGCCAACTTTGTCAGTGGACGCAACCACAGTTTAAATGTAAGTATATGTGCATTTTCATCAGTATGTGACAGAACCATCAAACCACCTCATATTCATCAGTGTGTGCTTCTGTGTCATGGCTGGAGCAAAGAGAGTAGTAGCAGTACATATTACATAACAGGTCCTGTCAAGAAAGAGCCCTGAACACACTCTTAAGTGCATTTAATGGTCCCTACATTGATCCATCTTAATTTACGACTGTGGTGATTTTTCTTTTATCCAGTAGATTCAGATCCGGAGAGAATCCGAATGTTGCAGGTTTGGGCTAATTCCTGGACAGTGCCTCTATGTAATGTTAAACACCATAGTTCAAGAGAAAATGTTGATTGTGATGATGCTTTACGAACAGGAGAAGGATGTGATGAATGTCTGGATAAGACAAACATGTTAATAAAGTATATTTGAAATACTACGTAATCTTAACCAATATGGTTTTGCTTGCATGTTTCATTTTTTTACATGTGAAAGACTTTTTTCGCTAAACCAAAAGTCTTGCAAATGCTTTTTGTTTTTTTTATAAATGCCTTTCCATTCATATACTGACATGGTTTGTCTAACTTTCCCAAAGCAAAAGGACTACTACTAATTATACAAATCATATGTAATTACTGCCATTTCCAAAGTATACCAAAGGATTTGTATTTCTTTCAGTGTTTCAGGGAGAAATTACATTACATTATTATTGATTTCCATATGGCGTTGAAAAACTAAACCAACAAATACCAAATGATGCAAAGTATTTGGACATTAACTGCACTTCCATTTCATGTTTTAAAATTGCTTAGATTTTTTTTAATTCAGAAAACACCAAACAGTTCAAAACAGACAATAAATATTTTAATTTGGTTCATTTTAATAAGAAATAGCTGTATTGAGTAACAATGATTTAAAAATAGATTGGCCACTTCATACATGGACGGATCGCTGTCGTACAGTTGGTTTAATGAATCAACAAATCAGCATAAAACTACATGATTGATACAAGAGCAGTGATGATTGAGCAAAGTTGAAAACTGTCAATTAAGTAACAAACATGAGACTTGCATTTGTCGTTTGTAAAATTAATTTCAAAGAACGTAAGTTGATTTAAAACTGTCCAAGTCATTTTCTGTGGTTTTAAGTAGGTAAAAGGAGCGTTTGCAGCTGTGAGACAGTTTGAAAGCGGTGTTAGTGCAGTCCACTGAGGTAGCCGAAGACCAAATGCTCTAAACATCAGCTCCCTGTCCTTCGTAGTCTTTGGTTAAGTTCATATAGCTGGCATTAAAAAGACCATAACCTGATATTACACACATATTTTGGTAGTTCTTTTTGTCTTGTGAATACCGGTTGTGTCGCGTAGCCTACACTTAATATGGAAAAGTGTCATTAAGCCCTTTTTGAAAAATTTGAGTACAAATATATAAACTTTTTAAGAACCTTTTGTTTCAAACATCTGGTGAAGAAGTATACCCGACTAAAAGCTAAGACTAAAATCCCTTCAAGTTCTGAGGATTTAAGTCTGGGCTCCTCTTGCCCTCACAGGTCATTCCTTCACTTGGGGTCCAGGTGCTGCTGAACGACACTCGGCAGTCTCCACTGGCAAGAAAAGACTCACAGACAGAAAGCAAGGTGGACAATTTTAACATCAATTCAAAATGTTAATTTTGAATGGGATACTAATGAAAGTAAAGATAATGTGTCTGGTCACCATGAGCCTCCCCCACGATGTCGAGGGCAGCAAGTTTCACTACCACGTCCTAGTCTTCCTCTGCCCGTTTCTTGTAGCCTCCTTCATCTCGACAGTACTTGATGAACCTGCAGACGAGCAGGGAGGGAGAGAATAACAACAAAGTTAACAGGGACTGCTCTCTTGAATTTAAAATGCAGAGACCAGAAGTAGCCATGTGACACATACCGGGCCCAGGTAGGATCTGTGTTCAGCACTGTGGGGTTTCCCACCACAATCAGCAGGGCTTTAGCTCGGGTCACGGCCACGTTGAACCTCTGAACAAGAAAAGAGTGTGTCAGAATACTGTTTTGTGTGCACATACACAGTGTATGCATGTGTGTTTTTCTTGTATACCTTCTCATTCTTGACAAAGCCGAGGTTGAACTGTTGGTCTATCTCTAAGTAATTAGGGCTGCTCCGAACTGCAGACACCATGATCACCCTCCTCTCCTGACCTTGGAACTCCTCCACTGAACCAACCTGACACACATTTCCATATATACGCTTGAGACAGTGCTTCTGCTGTGTGCTTCACATTACTTAAGTGTGAAATACTCAGTTACCTTAAGGTCGTTCATGTCCTTAACTTTAAGGTCTTTCCCAACTTTTTCCAGGGCCTTACGGATTTTCTGCACCTGTGTGACACCCAGAAAAAAACAGTTTCAGCTTTTAATCTATATATATTTACATGATTCCACTTCGGCTTGTGTTCATTTGTACTCGAACCAAAGTAATCTGCAACGCTGTTGTATTCTGTGTTGAATTGAGTTAATTTGGACCTGTTTCCTGTAGGGGGCGATGATGCCTATGTCTTTGGGTGAGATGGTAGCCAGGCCCTTCTTGCCATGTGTCTGCAGCAGTTTCCTCACGTAGCCCATCAGCACCTCCACCTCTGCTACGTTGAAGAATGAAGGGCTGCTGGCCTCACGCTCATCAACACCAGTCACGCCATGGAAGATCACCGGGAAGCCCTGAGAGATATGTGAGATATATTTAACATTCTATAATATAACTATTGAAAAACGTTTTGGGGAGAACTTCTTTTGAATACTGTGCTGTTGCGAGACACTCTAAAACCCAAAGATATTCAACTTACAATGACATAAAATAGAGAAAATCAGCAAATCCTCACTTTGGAGATGCTGGAACCAGCAAATATTTGGCATTTTTGCTCAACTATTTGCATCAACTAATAGATGGATCAACTTATTGTTCCAGCTCTAGAATGAGAATGAAATGGCTACACATAACTAAGGTGCAGGCGCATTGTTCACTTTTCATGCTTTGATTTCTAAATAACCAGTTTGCGTATGCACTGTACAGTATGTGTGTGCTAAATGAAGAATCATTACCGTCTTCGGGAGGTATTCCCATCTGCAGTAGGAGTTGCGTAAAATTTCGTCCGCGCTAACCTGCAGCTCTTCGTCATAGAAGAGCTCGTTGGGAATCTTCAGAATGGCAGGATGGGACCTGGGAAGGACAAAGAGAAATGAAAATAGATGATGAGAAGATGTGTTGTGGAAAATCAAACGCAATGTCTGTCAAGGAGTGACCTGTAACCATCTCTGCTACCTCACCTGTAGTTGTGTAGCAGTTTAGTGACAAAGTGATTGTTGAATACACCCTTGTTCTTGAGGTAAAGGGGGAAATCAATCATCAGGCGCTCCAAGAGGGACACCCCTGCAGACAGCAGAACCTTTTAAATCCAGGCACTCCAGAAATATACACACAAGTAGAGAAAGAATATGTTTTCTGTCTGTGTGTAAGCTAACAAATGCTGAATAATATATCCTCATTTATCCAAACTAAAGTGTTATAAACAGGACAGTGTATATGTGAGTGTGTCCGTGCTTACCCATGCCGTATTTCAGCGCAAAGGGGGATCTGAGAATGGGTCCGAGCTGCTTGGGGTCTCCGGCCAGAACAACCTGACCAGACTTTGCCTTGAGCAGCCCTTTTTTCCACAGATAACAAAAGTCAACTGACGCATTAAAACAAATTCAATACAATTATAGAAAACACACTGCTGTTTGTTTTTTACAGAGACTTGAACATTTAATTGGCATTAAAGGAGCCGCACTAAACTGGTTTAAATCCTGTTTATCAGATTGATCTCAGTTTGTACATGTTAACGATGGATCCTCCATGCATGCCAAAGTTAGTCACGGAGTTCCACAAGGTTCCATGCTCGGACCAATTCTATTCACTTTATATATGCTTTCTTTAGGTAATATTATTGGGAAACACTCATTGTTATGTAGAAGATACCCAATTATATCTATCGATCAAGCCTGATGAAACCAATCAGTTAGCTAAACTTCAAGCATGTCTTAAGGACATAAATACCTGGGTACTTGTCAGTACACGTGCCGCAGCATTCTGGATCAGCTGGAGAGTCTTTAGATACTCATTGGGGCAGCCTGATAATAACGAATTGCAATAATGCAGCCTAGAAGTAAGAAATGCATGGACTAGTTTTTCTGCATCTTTTTGAGACAGGATGTGTCTGATTTCTGCAATGTTACGTAGATGAAAAAAGGCAGTCCTTGAAGTTTGTTTTATATGGGAGTTAAAAGACATATCCTGATCAGATTACTCCAAGACTCCTTACGGTGGTGCAGGAGGCCAGGGCAATGCCATCTGGAGTAACTATATCTTTAGATAATGAGTCTCGGAGATGTTTGGGCCCAAGTACAATAACTTCACTTTTGTCTGAGTTTAACAGCAGAAAATTGCTCATCCTAACCCTAATACTAGGAAAAAAGATCACATTTCTCCAATATTAGCTTATCTGCACTGGCTCCCTGTAAAATCTAGAATAGAATTTAAAATCCTTCTCCTCACCTACAAAGCCCTTAATGGTCAGGCACCATTAAATCTTAAAGAGCTCTCCCTTTTACCCTACTAGAACGCTGTGCTCTCAGAATGCAGAGTTACTTGTGGTTCCTAGAGCCTCCAAAAGTAGAATGGGAGCCAGAGCCTCCAGCTATCAAGCTCCTCTCCTGTGGAAACAGATCCCAGTTTGGGTTCGGGGGGCAGACACCCTCTCCACATTTAAGAGTAGGCTGAAAACTTTCCTCTTTGATAAAGCTCATAGTTAGGGCTGGCTCAGGTGANACAGTGGCGATGGAAGTGTAGACTGCTCCTTCACCTTCACCTGGTAATCCTTAAATGGGTGCTATCCATACGTAATACTAGCAGTAGTTTGAGGGTGGCGCCTGTACTCATTGTGTATGTACATAAATAACATTCCCACCTATTCATTTTGAAAGAGCAACGGCCAATGAGGAAACTCCAACACTCAGCCGACCAATCGTGTAACTTCATCACTCAGTCAGTCAGTCACTCACTCACTCACTCAGTGACAGACTTTTGCATTTGTAGGGCTGGCCCTCTGTGGTCCAGCCAAAAAGTGCTGTATGGGTCTTGATTAGCGTCTGTTTTCAGAAGATATTCATCACTAAAATCATTAAATGAATCAAGATGTTAAATGTAAATGTTGTCTTATAAAAAAATGTGAGTGAGTATTAGCATTAGTTAGAACAATTATTTTCATTATCGATTAGTCTGACAATTATTTTCTCCATTAATCGTTTAGTCTATGACAAAAATTGTGGAAAAACTCATTATAATTTCTCAGTACCCAAGCTGGGTTAGGGTTATATTCATATTCAGATATTCAATTTATCAATTTATTTACATAAAATAGAGAAAATCAGCAAATCCTCACTTTGGAGATGCTGGAACCAGCAAATATTTGGCATTTTTGCTCAAAAAAATGACTCAAATGATTAATCGACTATCAATAGCTGGCAATTAATTTTCTGTCTATCAACTAATAGATTTATCAACTTCAATCAATTGTTTCAGCTCGAGAATGAAATGGCTACACATAACTACGTCTTGAGGTGCAGGCATACTGGTCACTTTTCATGCTTTCATTTCTAAATGATCAGTTTGCACATGCACTGTACAGTATGAGTGTGCTAAAAGAAGAGTAATTACCCTCTTTGGGAGGTATTCCCATCCGCAGTAGGAGTTGCGTAAAATTTCATCCGCGCTAACCTGCAGCTCTCCGTCATAGAAGAGCTCGTTGGGAATCTTCAGAATGGCAGGATGGGACCTAAGAAGGACACAGAGAAATGAACATAGATTAGAACATGCGTTGTGGAAAATCAAACACAAGGGTGACCTATAACCATTTCTACTACCACACCTGTAGTTGTGCAGCAGTTTGGTGACGAAGCGATTGTCGAACATGTCCTCATTCTTCAGGTACAGGGGGAAATCATTCATCATGCGCTCCAAGAGGGACACCCCTGCAGACAGCAGAGCCTTTTAAATCCAGGCACTCCAGAAATACACACACAAGTAGAGCAAGAATATGTTTTCTGTCTGTGTGTAAGCTAACAAATGCTTAATTATGTATCCAAATATTATAATATGATGATGATGATGATGATGATGATAATAATAATAATAATAATATATTATTTATCCAAACTACAGTGTTATAAACAGGACAGTGTATGTGAGTGTGTCTGTGCTTACCCATGCCGTATTTCAGCGCAAAGGGGGATCTGAGAATGGGTCCGAGCTGCTTGGGGTCTCCAGCCAGAACAACCTGACCAGAATCTGCATCGAGCAGCCCTTTTTTCCACAGATAACAAAAATCAACCAACATATAAAACAAGTCCAATACAATTATACAAAACACACTGCTCTTTGTTTTTATTTTACCTGCCAACGGGACTAAACATTCGGTCTCCACGGCGTGTCCGGCCTCGTCCACAAACACATGAGTGAAATGACCCGCAGGAATGTTTCCTGTGACCAGCCTGCAGAGATCAGAGTACATACATAGGAGCAAACTTACTCACAGACGTTCATATAGTTGACTGTTAGTATTTTGGATGGTAGAGAATATAAACAGGATGTGAATAATGTAGGATGCAACAGTGAAATGCAACTTTTTTATAGTGTCATGCAGGTGAGCAAACTGCACTGTCAGAGTCATTCACTACCTTCCAGCGGTTAACNATCCCTTAGTTATGCTGCTATAGGCCTAGACTGCCGGGAGATTTCCCATGATGCACTGAGCTCCTCTCTCCTCTCCCTCTCCTTCTGTACTCATTCATGTCTCATTAATGCATGTTACTAACTTTGTATCTTCCCCGGAGTTTTTGTGCTTTCTTGTCTCACATGTTCCTGTGGATCGTTGTTGCGGACCGTCTGACACGGTCGGCTTGCTTGACTCCCACTGCTACTATTATTATTAGTCATATTTCTATTATTATTATAGTTTTTATAGTTATTTATAGTTATTGTTATTGTTATTGCTGCATCTCGTCTGTCTGTCTCTCTCTGTCTGTCTATCTGTCTGTCTCTCTCTCTCTCTGCTCGAGGTTTCTGCCTCTTAAAAGGATTTTGTTCCTTGCCGCTGTTGCCAAGTGCTTGCTCATGGTGGGAATTGTTGGGTCTGATAATATTATAAATAATATAAATAATATTAAATAATATTATAAAGAGTACGGTTTAGACCTGCTCTATAAGTAAAGTGTCATGAGATGATTGTTGTGATTTGTGAAACAGACTTGAAATTGACTTTCTTTACCTGCCAACGGGATTAAACATTCAGGCTCCACGGCGTGTCCGGCCTCGTCCACAAACACATGAGTGAAATGACCTGCAGGAATGTTTCCTGTGACCAGCCTGCAGAGATCAGAGTACATACATGGGAGCAAACTTACTCTCACAAACGTTCATATAGTTGACTGTTAGTATTTTGGATGGCAAAGACTATACAGAGGATGTGAATACTGTAGTATGCAACAGTGAAATGCAACTTTTTTATAGTGCCATGCAGGTGAGCAAACTGCACTGTTAGTCATTCACTACCTTCCAGCGGTAAACAGGGTGGTGACCATGATATTATACTCCATCAGCTTCTCTTTAGCAGGAAAATCGTAAAACTCCCCGACCTGGTTAGAGCATGCCTGTGAAAGTACCACAATGTCCGTGTACACAACCTTCAGTGAGGCTAGAAAAAGACTTAAGAATACAACAGTATCAAACACGTAGATAGCACAGCAGTATTGCAGCAATAAAGCAAGTGAATGGTCCTGATTCATTGTGAGCATTATGACGTCTACTAGGGGGTACATGACCAACTGAATGAGTGTGTGAATGAATGCCAGTTACGCTCTGCATCAAAGAAATGCTTCACATCTAAAACAAGCGTCATGCATCAGTGTTTCCCACAGATTGAGAATTTACTTGCGGTGGTGGGTGGTGCGGCGCTTGACAGCGCGGTGTGTAACGGGCATTGTTTTAAGTCCATAATTAGAACAAGTGCTTTCAATGCATATTATTTTATTATTTGAAATTATACAGTTATGTTTATTACCAGGAAGGGGGGTCCAGACCCCCTGTCTCCCTGTAATATCCACCCATGAGCCAGTCCAGTGACCCTCATAAGTTAAAATAAGATGTGTAACGTTAAGGTTAACACATTAAATAGGACAAGGCATTCCTTTTTAGGCATCCTGTTAAGGTATCCACCTACTGAGTGCCCGAGTTACACCCCACCCAAACCTACCTCTCTTTAAATTCTATGTAGTGATTCAAATTAAATCAAATTAAACTAACACAAGGAAGCATGTCAATGGAGATGAACTATGTTTGAACAATTGTCCGTTATATAGTTGAACCTCTCACCCACTGCTCTGGTAGAACAGCAGGAAACCGGTGGTTTAAAGGAATACGCTGTGGTTTCTGCACCTGACTGACACTCTGCACCTTCAAAAGAAATGGCATAGAAGAGGCCATTAGGATGTTCTGTTGTGTTCTTATGTTTTTATGTTGATGGAAAAGTTGCAAGACCTAAATTTTAAGAATTGTGATGCGTGACGCAAACAAAGAAATATCCAGTAGTTTGTTGATGTTCTGATGTTTAACCATATATGGATTTTGACACGGAAGAAGCCGAAAGGCTGATGATATAAAAAGGGGAGCCAAGGAGGGCTTGGGGGCCGTTTTGCCCTTTTTGTCCTTTTATAGGACTTTCTGCCTTTTTGCTGTTTTGCTCCTTTAGATATCTTGTTCATTTAAAATTTTTGTATTTCTCTTTTTACAACTTGAAGTCATCTTATCATTGTTAAAGCCTAAACTGGAATGTACTTTGTACATTCCAACCAAAGTTCCTGACTTGCTCCTCTCTGAGATCATCTAACTAGTCTCCTTAAGGTAAGAAGACATCACCCCCATGCAGGCACGCACGCCTGACACACGCATTGTCTTAAGAGGGGGGGTTTAAGGTCCACTGGTCAGTGTGCATTATGAAATGACAATTGCGCATCTTGATTGAAAAAAATTGGAATTCAGATTTTAGCTACCTGGGCGGGCCGCCCAAGTAGAGCCTATGTATGGGAAACAATGTGTACATCAAATGTGCCGGCACTGACCTTCAGTTGTTCAGGGACACATTTTGGGTCCATGCTGCTGGCGTACATGCGGAACACTTTATGGTCATCCACATGGTCCAGAATCTTGCTGCAGAGCAGATCAGCAGCGCTGTTGCAGGGAGCGCAGGCCAGGATGTGGCAGGAGGCCTTGGTCTTCTCTATCTGCTTGATGGCCTCCACCAGAGTCACAGTTTTGCCTGAACAGACCATCAGAATAAAGTCAAGTTGAATTCCTGGCTTTGTGAGCGGATAGGATAACAGGTCAGACCTAAACTGTTTAAACAGCGCAGCTCCATTGAAGAAAAGACAAAGTAATATGCTGGTACTTTGTACCTGTTCCAGGTGGGCCAAACACCAGGTATGGGGCAGGTTTGGACGAGCCAGCTACAATGTGTTGTACAGCCTTATACTGCTCTGGGTTTTTCTCCAGCTTTGAGTCAAACAGCCTATTGACGGGAAGATAGAGGAACAGAGGTATGATGTCAGAGCTGAGTAACAGTTAGAGAGTCAGTTATCACTATTAGGATCATAATTTGTCCCTCTGTATTTGTAGGTGCAGTTAGAAATTAAAAGGCAACCCTGAAAAACTATTGCTCTGGTCCCACCTTTCACTTTAAATTTCATTTCATTCAGGAAAAAATCATTGTATAATTTTTGTGCTGTTTTAAGGCTGGAACATGCTTCTTTGGTGTGCACGTAGGTATGTAGGTATGTGCACGGGGGTCATTTGGAGACGTTTGCTCAGCCATTTCTTTCACACTGGCATGAATTTTGAGTACAACATTTCCATGTTTTTTCTTTCCCATTTCAAATTCGCCTCCCAACACCAACCAATCCCTTCTCTGCATAGACCTGCAGAGACATTTACACGTAACCCCAGCCTTAGTTGACTAGTTTCATATCTGCAGCTCAATCGTTTACATTATTCATGTGTAGAGGAAGAGATATTACAGACATCTGTGCTGTGAAACAGCCAGCTAACACATTGCACTTTATATAAAGACATATACAGTCTATACACTGGCATGCCAAACCTGAGTGGGTGAAGCTCAGTTTGCTGAGAGAAGGCGGGTTCAGCAGGGAACAACACCTCTCCCAGTCTGCATGTAACTGCCAGCTCTGCTGCTCTGTGCTGAAGACGCAGAGTCAGGCGGTTGACAGTAAACTGAACATTGAACTTCATGTCATCTATAAAGATATCCAGCAATCTGCAAACAAATTCACAGACAAATTGTGTGAATCCCGGATACTAGCAAACATGTGAAACATAAATCAAAGAAATCAATATTTTTATTTGTTAATTATTGTATCTTACTGTAATGTCTTTATCTTACTTTGAGCTGAAGTTGAGTTTGACACTGTCCTGCTGCACACTGTGGACATAGCCGCGGTACTTCACCTTTGTTTCTCCTGCAGGATACACCAGCAGAACATCCCCTCGCAGCACAGATGGGCGGTTCTCAGACACACCAGGTACCTGGCAGGTGAACAAGAATGAGGAAAGGCGTTAATTGCCTCAATGTCAGCGAATACGCAGGTGAATGTGTTGTTTATTAAAATACATCATTTGTCTTTGTGTTTTCTTTTTCTTTATCCTATAGTTTTTTTTCTCATCATACTGCATCACAACCTGGTCTCAGGAATGTATGATTACACTTTAGACAGCGTACTGGTCGTGTACAAATGACCACGTGTACAACACCCCCTGAAACTACATAAAGGAAACCAGAGCCAGTAGTGAAACCAACACAATCATGTCATCACTAATCTTTGCTTTATATGGCTAATACTACTGTTCTTTGTACTGTGGTTTATAATATGTATTTATTCGTCCTGAAAAAAAAGTGAGAGAGGAGTGGTAGTAGCTCAGTCAGTGGGGACTCGGCTCAGGAACCAAAGGGTAGCCGGTTTAAATCCAGCTCGGACCAGACGGTACGGAGCGAAATTTACTGTCGCTACTGGGACGGTCCTGACTCCATCCACCAGCTCCACCCCCCCCACCCCAGTGACATCCCTCTTCATCCTGGAGAGAGAGATTAACAGGCTTTTTAAGAGACAGAATCCCTGCAAAGCAGCAGGACCAGACTCTGTCTCTCCATCCACCCTGAAGCACTGTGCTGATCAGCTGTCTCCAGTGTTTACATCCCCCTCCCTAAAAAACCAAGGACCACAGGACTTAACGACTACAGACCAGTCACCCCCCGCAGTTTGCCTACAGAGCCAACAGGTCTGTAGATGATACAGTAAACATGGCCCTCCACTTCATCCTCCAGCACCTGGACTCCTCAGGAACCTATGCCAGGATCCTGTTTGTGGACTTCAGCACCGCTTTTAATACTATCATCCCAGCTCGGCTACAGGACAAGCTCTCCCAGCTGAGTGTGCCTGACTCCTCCTGCAGGTGGATCACAAACTTCCTGTCTGACCATCAGCACCGGATCCCCCCAAGGCTGCGTCCTTTACCCTCTGCTCTTCTCCATGTATACCAACAGCTGCACCAGCTCCTGAAGTTCGTGGACGACACCACCCTCAATGGACTCATCTCTGATGGGTCCAATGAGGGTGTAAATTATCATTTGAAGTTATATCTGTCCAGAGCTTCCGTTTTGAGCCCATTTCAGTCTGGTTTTAGAACAGAGCACAGTACTGTAACTGCTGTTACTTTGGTTGTAAACGAGTTAGGTCTGAACTCAGAAAAACTGCTTTTAATTTTAGTGCATCTGCCTCCTGGAATACAAAATACAGCACCTCCTTAAAATTAATTCACTTATACCTTTTGGACATTTTAGATATTTGATCTTGAACCTCCCAACCTCTATCTGTAATTGTTTTACATAACTGTATTTTATTTTACATCTTAATTATCCTAACTTGTCTATCAAATTATTCTCCCTAATTGGAAAGTTTTATTTGGCTTTTTATTATTTTATAATGATATTGCCTTTTTCTGTTCATATGTCTTTTTGTTGTTGCTTTGCTTTTCCTTTTCTTTGTTTTTGTAATTGACTCGATGTCATGGTAAATGAGGGGCGCCCCTCAATGATCTCTCGAGTATAATAAAGGTTGAACGAATAAATCTAAAATCTAAATCTGATTCTGATTCTGACTCTGAATGAGTGAATGAGCAGGCACATATTAACCTCCAGAACGAGAAGTTTCTTGTTGACCAGGTCTCTGGTCATGACGGCGTGTTTTCTGTCATTGTTGGGGATGTTGTATCTCCTGATGTGCTTTTCCATCTGAAGCTCCTCCAGATACAGCAGCAGCTGAAACTTGTACGAGTAGTTCTCCCAGCTCAAGGGACTTTCCAGTAAAACCCTTTGGGACAGACCAAAGGAAAAGACACACATTGTATGGCAGTGTATATATCGCAGAACTGCAGCTGGGCTGTTTTATATCTGTGTTCACACTGACTCTGTCTCCAAGAAATTACTTTATATATTACTGAATTGTTTTTACAACTATGTTGCACTGTTGAGCATAATCGCTGCCTGGATTATGTTCAGAGGAAACTTGGAATTTTGTGAATGAAATGCTATATTTATCTCTCACACCGGAGTTGTAGAGGTGGATAGTGGCCATATAAAGTGCAGGACTTTGACACCAGAGACCGGGGTTTGCATCCTGAGTCTTGTCTATGGTTGGGTTTAAGCAACAAAAGCTTTTTAGTTTTGTTAGGGAAAATTAATTGCAAATTAGTCATATATAAACGTAATTATTATTGGCTACACTGTGATATATAAAATACATTAACATCTCATAAAAAATACATCAGTGAGGTTAGTCATTACACTAACGTTATCCTTTAACTGCTGACCTATAGCGTTAAACAACATCAAAAACTGAACTAAACTGACCTTTCATGGGAGAATGAATGCTTCAGTGACTTGATGAGCTGGTTCAACATATATCTTGGTATTTGATATGCTTTTAGCTGACCCGCATTTTGTAGCTGCCTGGTAAGAGGAGACAAAAAGGAAAATGTTGGATACATCACAAGGAGACATACAGCATTTCAATTTTTCAGAGATGCACCGAGCCCTGTGGTTGCAAAATGAGCAAAGGTTATGATACGCTGTATTAAAGGCAGCAGAGTGGTGTGTGACTTTGAGGATCACCATTAAATCACAGAGACAAATTTCAAATGTACTCTTTCAAGTATATTCTTGTTTAATAGCAGCATGGAGAAATAATACAGGCAGAAGAGAAGGTGTTTGATGAGAAGCTGTATAATTCACAACTTTGTGGACTGCTGTTGTTAGCCCGCTAGCCATCCTAGCTCCTGCAGTTTATGCTTACAACTCTACCCACGCTATTTCCTGTCCCGTCTGCTTTGTGCCTCACCACACAAGTACATTAAGCTTGCTGTTGTGGGTCTGGACTCCAAAGTTGTGGTTATTGCCACACACTCCAGTTGTCTCTTTTATTGAGTTGCCTACAAAAATTATTAAACATGTTCGATTTGAGAGGATTGTGGTGTAGAAAGAAAAGGAAGAAGAAACTTGTATGTGTCAGAAATGTAAAAAAAAAACAACACACACACAACAGACTAAACAGACAAACTGCTCTTGCAGCACTCTTACAAACACGCTCACAAAAAAGGCTTTTAGGAGCATGATAATCTAAAGAGGACTCTCACCTATCTGTCGTCAGTATGTTTGTCAGAAGACTGGCCGGTTTCCTCCGGGCTCCAACTCCCATCTCTGCTTCATCTCTGGAGGTGAAGACCTGTACACAAACAGTCATTGGCAAAACTTGCTTTTGAAATTGACATATTGCTGGATGAAAACTATTCTAAACTATTTTTCCAGAACATTAAATAATCATGAAATATTAAATAAATAACTGACCCACCAGAACAATGTTGTTTAGGAACTAAGATTAAAAAAAAAAGATGCATTTGCGTTTATACTTTACATCATAGAGTTGACCTATGGTGCAAAGTGACATCACTATTGCATGTGGTCACCTGTCCAACAGGCTCCTGACCACACCTACCAGTTATTCAAAGTGTGGTCAGATATGTAATAGACTTTAAATCCTAATTTAGAGCAATTAAACTTAAAATATTCAATTTGTAAATGCCAGTTCTAAATAAAAAGACATTCAGGCTATATCCAGCCTACAGCAATTGTTTGTTTCATCTAGATTAGATTAGATTAGATTAGATTAAACTTTATTGTCCCCAGGGGAGAATTCTTTCCAAATATATAAAAATCAGCATTTTATGGGTTGAAAACTGCTCAACATGCCATTCCCTGTTTTAAATCAGCCCTGGCCTTGCAAGGCCAATGCTGAGATAGAGCTGACCAGTTGGGACTGCTCTACGTCATGAAATTTATATAAAAAAAGGAGTGTTAACGCCCTCTAATCAGAGGTGGGCAGCCCACCTCCCCCAGCTCGCACTTGAGTGGGAGTCTGTGAAGTCCGCTCATTTTCAAATACATGCTGATCGAGACTCATCATCATAATTAATCCGTGTACCTTCGTCTCAATCGATTTCCTATTCTGAAACGAAAATCTGAGAATGAAAAACGGGGCTTTTTTTAAAAATGGTTTTGTCACTCAATTTCAAAATCATGGATTATCAAAGCATTTTCTGTCACAAAATAGAATTTATAGAAAAAGGCTCGAAATTATGTTTTTCATTCGCAAGTTTCATTTTTCTTGATAAGGAACCCCCTAGCTAGGATTAATATGAAAATTTTCTTCCACTGTTACACTAATAGAAGTGTGGAATAGGTCTGGCAATGCACAGTCCAGTCCGTTATTGATCATTTGGTTGTGTGGGAGAAAAATCTTCAGCCAGGGCCAGGTTGGCTCAGATCATGTTGGAGGTTGAAAGTCCAGGTCAGGGCCAGAGTATGAGTCTGGACCTCTTCAACAACAACACTTAGTCTTCAGCACAGTTGTATAGCTACTGGAGTCTCAACAGGTTCAAAAGAATTCACTGGAGATGATCAGAGTTCAATGCAATAGAAACAGAGATAAACCCGAGCTGGCTCAGGAACCAGACTGAAGACAGACGGACTGTGCATGCTCTTATATAGCCCGAGAGTGCCTGCCGTCCTAGGTGGACAATAGTGGCTTCTCCACCATTTTTCTAAAAACAATCTATCCTTACTTTGTAAATAATGGTGTCATATCTTCCAAATTTGGGATGGCCCAGCCCCCTGCCCAGGCAAGTCCAGGCATGCTCCTGACACAGTTATTTTTGCAACTTTCCAGACCTGGTCAAGTCCCGGCATAGTCCTGACACCATTATTTTCAGGGATTTCCAGACTATATTTTTAAAAAACTTTATGATCTTCAGGTTACATGCTAGAACAAACACAATCTCTTTATTCATGCAAACTTAACATTAGATATGGATATAGTTGATATGCTGAGCACATTTGACTATTTTATAACAAAGAGCACTTTTTAATGAAAGTTTACTACAACAATCACTGCCACATTGTCCGTAATAAACACTAAGTCTTAAGAGTCTGGTATTTTCGTAGATTTACTGAACAATAAATAATAATAAGTACAACAATTCGAGATGCTCCCAGGAGCAACTGAAGTTGCTCTGGTGTGCATCATGTTATAAATGAAAAACATATGCTCCACCTGAGATGGATTGGTGCATTCCTGATTGGTCAGTAATCAAAACACGGAAGTCACAGAGAGTCTCTGATTGGTGGAAAATTAAAAGCAGGATTGTGTGCCGTTATACTTTATCCACATGGAGGCGCCATTACACAAGGAAACTTTCTTACTGTTGATAGGTACTACACCTGTCTGAGTGAACTTTATCCCAGATTCTTGCGAGAAAGGAGTATGTGGACATGTACAGAGCGTTCCCTGAGAAAGGCCATCACTGTCTCTCCCATGTGATGAACTTCTCTGCACAGCAAAATCCGGCCATGAAAGAAACATGAAGGGCACTGATATAAAAAGAGAAGCCAAAGGAGACTCTTGGCCTTTTTTGCCTTTTGGGTCCTCTAAGTTTTTGATCTTTTGAACTTTGTATAATTTTTACTGATTTTGTTCATTCTGATTTTTGTATCACTTCTTTTTATAATCTTGTAAGCATTTATTCTTCTTGATACAACTTAAAGAAAACTAGACAGTATTTTATACTTTCCAACCAAAGTTCCTGTGTTGCTCATCTCTGAGACCATTCTGTTGTAGTCTCCTTAAGGTAAGAAGACGTTGCTCTTTGGTGTAACGACATCAAGTGCTGACATTAAGTATTTAGGCTTTGAAATTACAAATGTTGAAAAGAACTGCTAAGGTTATAATGTAATGTATGATTTGGTTTGACACGTTGGACAGGTTCAGTTTGGTTGTCTGAAGTTCTGCTGATACTGTTGCATTAGGTTTTAAGGTTAAGTGATTTTAAATGTTCAGGATACATTGTTGGTTTTCAATTGACCTCCAAATTGTAGGTTAGGGCCCTGAGGCTGCCCTGTAGAAAACCAGGTGAGTGTCTTCAGACCCTACTGGAGTACCACCAGGCACCAAACACCTATTGCACACAGATATTCCGTTGTTATCCAGCTGTTGGCACATAGTCAACCATATAGGTCTGAAAGAAGTGGTACAGCGGTAATGTAACTTGGTTTCCTAAGCAGACTAAGGTGGTCTTGTATGTAGATTTTGGAAACCCGTTTGAAAACCTAAAGCTTAGGTCGTAGAACAGCTGTCACTCAATGTGATATATGCATTGGGTGGGGGTATCAGTTGTAACATCTAGGAACCTTTTCATTGTTCATGTAGTAATATGATCAGACAAGAAAATATTTCCCACAGTTGAAAATATACCTACTAGTAAAAGCTGCTAACAATAATAATCATCTCAGGTGAAAAACTTCCCAGTCGCAAGAAATAAAAACCTTGTCAAATGTCCTCACATGGCCACAGATCCTAGCCACAGCCAATAGTTGCTTACAATAGCCTAATCGCCCTGTGATCATAGTTAAAGGTTTTGTATGTAACATTCAGAAAATGAGTGTTAACAATGACACCTGTGGCTGTTAAGTCAACTGCAGTCTGCATCCTGTTGCTCACGCTTGCACGTGTGCTCGCACTCCATAGGCGCGAGCCACCATCGGCCAACACAGTGACGTGACACACACGAGACTGAACGTGACTGACATCTTGATAGCTTGCTTTTCAATAAAGTTGTTTAAAAAAATGTTGATAGCTAGCCAGCTTTATCAATCACTGTTTGTCTAGCTTTCACCGAGAGGCTCAGTAACGTCAGCAGAGCTACATTAGCTGGATGAAAACGCTCATGGTGAGTGAACTAGACGGAATATTATAAATAAGATGTGTTGCTTGTGTCGAGTTGTGTGAGTCTGTGTTGTGGTGTGTGCCGGTTGTTTGTTGACATTAGCTTTGCGGACTCCACTTACTACAGCGGTATGATCCCAAAATAAACAAATTTTGCTGTGATTTAATTGCAATAAACGGATCAAAAGGATGCCGAAATAACTACATCATGATGCCGATTTGTAAAAAGTCTGAATTCATGATTTGTCAGGTCACTCAGTCTGTACATGAACCTACTCATAGCAGTGGAAACACCCTGGACTTGATTCTCTCCCGCGGGATAGAGGTGTCTGCCCTGAATGTCTCTTCAGTCTCATCCGTAGCGTCGGACCACTTTCTAATTACATTTGAAGCAACACTGGCCTGTCCTTGTAATAATAGCACCGGTGTTTTTACCACTCGCCACATTGGCCCGGCAACTCTAACGGCACTTAATGTACAATTGCCTGCAGTCCTGGCTGCTTTCACGACAGCGACTGAGCCTGCTGAAAATTGTACTAGTGACTTAAATTCGGCCCTTTCAACCCTTCTAGACTCAGTTGTACCTCTTACTACCAAAACCAGGCAATCAAGAAAGTCTACACCCTGGTTTACAGATGAAACGCGAGCTCTTAAGCAGGCCTGTAGGCGATTAGAACATAAATGGCACAAGTCAAAACTGGAAGTTTTCCACCTCGCATGGCACAATAGTATATTGAACTATAAGCGTGCTCTGTCTTCTTCAAAAACAGCTTATTTCTCTCGCTTAATCAGTAACAATAAACATAATCCTAGATTTCTTTTTGACACTGTAGCTAAACTTACTCAAAAGCAGCCGTCTGTCAGCTGCTCACCCTTTTCGGCTCATGATTTCTTAGATTTTTTCTGTAATAAAACAGATGAGATAAGACATAAAATTACTTCCTCTTCTCCAGCTACCACTGCAGAAGCGGCTATATAATATTCATATGCTGAATCCCAGCTAATCTCAGATTTTACAAATTTTCAGCCTGTCTCTCTTGAGACATTGTCTAAACTGGTCTCAGCTTCAAAACCAACCACTTGTCTCCTTGACCCCCTACCAGCTAAACTTTTTAAGGATCTCTGGCCATCTCT